>JAJLRR010000042.1:0-82822 GCA_030567175.1 Williopsis lachancei
TATTGATCAGTTTTGCCATTGGAGGATTATTAGGAGATGTTTTTTTACATCTATTACCACAGACATTTGTTGGAGAACCTGTTGATCATTCCAAGGCTTCATTTGTTATGGTTGATGAGAAGAGAAATGCTATTCTTGGATTATTCATCTTTATCGGATTCTTATCGTTCTTCATCATCGATAAATCGTTGAGAATCTTGGAACATGAACAAGGTAAAGAGTCAAGTAGTCATTCTCATTCTCATTCTGTTCCATCAGATGACGATATCAAAACACATAAGAAGACAGATAATCATGAATCTCCAGTTATTAGCAATCCTAATGCAAGTGTTAAGACAAGTGCTTATTTGAACTTAATCTCTGATTTTTCACATAACATTACAGATGGTCTTGCAATTGCAGCATCGTTCTATATCTCTAAATCTGTTGGTTCAACTACATGTCTTGCAGTGTTTTTCCATGAGATTCCACATGAAGTTGGTGATTTTGCACTTTTAATCCAAGGTGGGTTTACAAAATGGCAAGCTATGAATTCTCAATTCTTAACTGCCCTTGGTGCATACCTTGGAACATTTTTAGGAATCTTTATCCAAACCTATGGACTTTCAAATATAACTACAGAAGATGTTGCTGTTCTTGGTGGTATTACAAATGTCTCACCAGGGTTGTTTGGAACAAGTGTTACAACAGGTGATTTGACATTACCATTCACAGCTGGTGGATTCTTATACATTGCTACTGTTGGTGTAATTCCAGAAGTTTTAGAGCTGGAGAAGAACAACACCAGATTGACAGAGGTTATCAAGGGGTTTGGCCAACTGTTCTTTGTCCTTGTTGGTGTTTCACTGATGTTCTTGATCTCATGGATGGAGTGATATATACGCATAATACTACCACTATGTCTATGTAGCAGCGTCTCCTTATAAGTCTTGCTTTCATCTAATTACCGATAAGAGAACAGACGATATGGTTACGCAGCCCGTGGACTATTGCTGATCCCTATAAAAATAAATTTAGCTAAATTCAGCTGCGAATTGTTTAATTTATCGCCTTGTTTTTCGTAATTGCCCCTTCAAATTTCAAAAAGGAACCCAGAAATTGTCACTGTGATTTCACTCAGGGCGTTAAGGATTGTAGATTTTATCTGTACAACTCCACCAGAATAACAAAGAACAACCAGAATTCCAACCGTCAACCACACTAACAGACCTCTGATTTGATCAATTGAGCTGATTCGAACTAGTTAGGAACAAAGATACAGAAAGGAAACATCACCAGCAGTGGCTATTGTTTTTGTCTTTGCACTTTTATTATCGATTGTCTGATTCTCACAACCCTTGCTCTTTAACCCACAAACAGGCAGGGCTTACAAACACATTTATACAGAACAAGACAGATATCCTGGTAACAGATCATCAGCTTCTACTCAAACACACTGACCGAAGCCCCAGATCCAGGAATCACACAGCAGATAGTTCAGTATTTGTTTTTCTGTTATATCTACACCGGTGCTTATCCCCCCATACTATAATTCTAATCTCTCCACAGGTAAACCATCCACTCCACCCACAGAGCCAACAACAAACACATCATGTCATTGCCTAAAGAGTACGTCTATGAGCTCAACGAACTCAACAAGGAGATCCAACGTCGTGCACCAAAGGATATTCTTCAATTCTGTGCCAATTATTTCCTCAAGAGATTGGAGGAGCAACGTGAACACGCATGGAACCTTGGACCACAAGTTAAACAAAAAGGTATTGAATTATTCCCACAAAAAGTGGAAAAAGTGGAAAAAGAAGAACCTTTGCTCTTTAAACAACCTTTTTCAAACAATGATCCTCATTCAAGAGAAGTTGATGAAGAAGGTGGACCAGATGATATTTTCAAATCAAACTTCCACGTTGGTGACCCTCATAGTGGTTCAACTGCTACAACGGTAGACCCTCATTCAAGAACCATCGAGCAACAACAACATCAGCAGCAATACCACCAGCAACAGTTTGTGAACAGAAGAACATCGATAACGGCTCCTCAAGGTGTAAACATCCCTTCGGCTTTTAATGCCAACAGACGTACAAGTGTCAGTGCAGAGACTTTGAATCCACATGGGATCCAAGATGATTGGCAACCACCTGTGATTACCAAAACAGCAGAACAATTACAGAGACTCAGTAACTCTGTTGTTAAGAACTTCTTGTTTAGTACGTTGGATGATGATTCGTTAAAGACCATAATTGGTGCATTAAAAGAGGTTAAATTACCGGTCAATTCTGAAATCATCAAACAGGGGGATGAGGGTGATTTCTTCTACGTTGTTGAATCAGGACAGGTGAGTTTCCTCGTTGATGGTGTCAAAGTGAGTTCTTCTGGCCCGGGATCGAGCTTTGGTGAATTGGCATTGATGTATAATTCTCCAAGAGCTGCAACTGCAATTGCAGAAACAGATGTTGTTCTATGGGCACTTGATAGATTAACTTTCAGAAGAATCCTATTGGCTAAAACTTCTAAAAAGAGACAACTCTATGAAAGTTTCCTTAAAGAAGTTCCTGTTCTTTCTCGTCTTTCGTCATATGAACGTTCTAAGTTAGCGGATGCCTTAGATACAGAATCATATAAAACAGGGGATTACGTGATTAAAGAAGGTGAGGTTGGTGATAATTTCTATCTCATTGAATCAGGTGAAGCCGATGTGTATAAAGATGGTGAAGGCGTTGTTAGTCAATTGAAAAGAGGTGATTATTTTGGAGAAGTTGCATTGCTTAACGATTTACCAAGACAAGCCAGTGTCATTGCAAAGAGTGATTTTGAAGTTGCAACGTTGGATAAGAGAGGATTCCAAAGATTGTTGGGTCCAGCTGTTGAAGTTTTAAAACGTCAAGACCCTACAAAGCATTGATTGTTTCTCCAGATTTGTACATTATAATTATTATAACGAGTATAATATAATACTAATGGTTTATAAGGCATTTGTAGAATAAATATAAATAATTGTAATTATAAAGTTGATCTATCAGTCCATTCCAACCAACATTCGTTAAAGAAAGGTCTTGAAGTATAACTATCAGCCATACTCATCAATTCAACATCTTTTAAAGTATCTTTTGATCTCCCGTTAAATTGGACATTACCCATCATTGGTGGTTCATCTGTTAGAATAGAACACCATTTATCACTAATATTTGATTGAAATCTCCAATATAGTTGTGCAACTGCAAGTTTAATCTCAGTGACTGCAACGTTCATACCAAGACACATTCTATTACCTTGACCAAATGCAAACATTGAATTCTTCATCAATTGTAATCTTTTTTTAAACTGTTCATCTGATTCATCCGATTGTTTTAACCATCTTTCAGGGATGAAGGATTCAGGTTCAACAAACACATTTGGATCCATATGAACACTAAAAGGTTGTACAGATACAATGGTTCCCTTTGGAAGGTTGATTGTTTGACCATTCACATCAACGGCATAACCTTCAGTATCTGAAACTGTACGAGGTTCACTACCGGGGATAGCAGCATGTAATCTTGTAGTTTCTAAAGTGATAGCTTCAACGATTGGTAATTTATCAACAATGTCCAATGGTAATGCATCCATTGGTTCATCACCAAAATATTCACACATCTCGTTGTAAACTTTTGATTGTAGATGAGAATTCATAGGTCTTGATAATTCCCATGTAAGGTATGCCAATGAGGTCCCCGTTGTTTCATGTCCAGCTGCCACATGATCAAACACTTCTGAACCAATAGCCCATTTCGTAACACCTTCGGCATATAAGGTTCTAACCAGGGAAGGTTCACCTGTATCACCGTTTGTTTCTAAATCTTCATAGGCTTCCAAGAACTTCGATCTTGACCATTCACGACATTCAGTGGATAACCTTGCCGTTTGATCATCTGCAGCGTATTGCCATAGATAAGGTGCCAAAGTTGTATAGAACCACATTGATGAAGAAGCTCTAAATGCATCAATTATTTTTCTTTGTCTCATATCTAGGAGTAAATTGGTTGAGAATTTAGATCCTAATTCATAATAAGTAACAACGTCCATTGCAAGAGAATTGAACAATTGATAAACATCCATTGGAGTTGTTAAAGAATCTTTAACAAAACGAAGTAAATTATTCATCTTTGAATTGATATGGATCTGTGAATCTGGGGAAAATACTGCACTCTTTGTATACAATTTAGCCATTGTTTTTTTCCTCTTTAGATGTAAATCCCTTTCCATAAGACTAAATGCATTACGTTCACCAAAATTCATAAATTGAGCATAGAAGGAAGATTTAGGCATATTCTTCTTTACATAGATCTGTTTTAAATGAGTAACAGATGATAATGAAACTTCATTTGGTCCAATTTGAATCACTGGTCCATATATTGAATGCCATTCGTTTAATTTAACATTACGAGATTCAACACGTTGATCGTTGAGGATGAATAACTTTGTAATCTTATGAGCCCATGGACCAGGCAATGAACTCAATGGGTTCAATAAGAATGGATATATGAAAAGAGTTGAGACGATGATTGTTAGTAGCAATGTGAATATGGTTTGTCCAGGTGATTCACAGGCTATGTGCCATATGCTGTTGCACAATGTTGATACGAGTCCCATTGTGTCTATGACTGTTAACTATGACTTATGAGTATGAGCATAACCAAACATACATCTTCAAAAAGTGCCATTCAGCCCTTCTTAAGTTCAGTCATAGAGTTTATTATTATGGCCAATGAGATAAGGAGTTTTACAAACGGAATAGGTTTCCAGACTGGGATCAACAGGATTTTCCCCGTTAAATCGGAGCACTGCACAGATGAAAAACAAAAAAATGCTGTTTATTTTCGCTATGACCTGCAATACACTGATGCAACATGCACGGTGCACCCTGTGGTTTAGGCAGAGATATTACAATCTTGGCCTTGTATGGTTAACGGAAATATATACTAAATCTGAGTTCCAGATAGAATACCGGCAAGTTTAATAGCTTTTTCCTCCTCATATCTCATACAAACAACCTGTAAACAAACGGGCATCCCTTTGAACAGTTCATAGTCCCATAGTTTACTCGTTTCTAAATCATCGTCATTTAACGGAATATAATCAATTTCGCTATCCATATCTTGTTCGTTAACCTCTGTTACGGGAAACACAACAGATGTATAATCAAGATAGTTTATAGGTGAAACATAGGTACAATGGTAAGGTTTAGCCAAACCTGCTGGATATGAAGTTGATTCCCAAACTGGTGATATCCAAGCATCCATACAACGTCCATTAACTTTGGTATTTAACCAATTTTGATCATAGATCAATTGACTCTTTAATTTACACTTTGCCTGATCCCAATGTTCAGAAACTGTTAATTCTTTATGATTATCTTTAAATTCATCAAATCCAATGAATTGTGGGATTGGTGGTTCACCTGTTTTGTTTAATTCATTTTTAGTCTCATTCCATGCATCTGCAGTTAATATAGCATTAAGGTTATCATTCATCATTGAACATGATATTGGATGTTCCCATTCAATAACATGATGTCCTAATTCTTTTAGTCTTTTGATCGTTAAATCCAATGCACGTTGAATTGGAGGATGTGGAGTTATAACTCCATTATTCTTCAATATTCCAAATACAAGTCCTCCTTCCTTTGGATTAAGATCCAATTGATCATCAGATTTCCATTCAATAGGTATACACCTTGGATCTTTAAACCATGGTTTTGTATCGATGATTGTCTTCATCAGATATTGTAAATCTTTTAAATTCAATGCAGATGGTCCAATAACAGATGGAACAATCGGTTGATACGGTATAGAGTTTCGAACGTTATTATAAGGTAATCTCCCCGTAGTTGGACGTATTGCATAAAGACCTTGGAAAGCTGCTGGAATTCTAATAGATCCTCCAATATCCGTACTTAGACCAATGATACTACCATGACATCCGATTAAACTTGCTTCACCACCAGATGAACCTCCGGGAGATAATTTGTTGTTCAAACTGTTAAGAGTTTGTCCATAAAGATTTGAAAAAGTATCAGCAGCGGCCATTGCCATTGGTACGGTGGTCTTTACATAAAAAACCGCACCGGCTTCATATAACAATTGAGCAATTGTAGAAATATCCTCATCTGAAACGATTGGATCAAATGCTAATGAAACATAACCAATGGAAGAATCTAAACCTTTAAGGTTTATCTGATCTTTTAAAGAAATTGGTATTCCATGCAATGGACCAATGACATTATTGGTACTATTCATATATTCATCACATTCTTTTGCTCTAATCAATGCCCTTTCGAAAAAAATCTCAGAACAACAATTTATCAATTGATGAGCCAAAGCGGCTCTATGACAAAAACTCCATGTTATTTCATATGAAGTTAATGATCTATTTATAATCTTTGATTGAAGTTCTAATAATGTCATATGAACAATTTTGGTCTCTTTAATTGGTAATAACTTGTTTAGATATTCATCTGTATTTGAATACAATTTATTGAATTGATCAATTGTTTCATTATCCAATAACCATTCTTTACGGATCTGTTCTTTTACATATGTTCTTTTCCTATGGGAAATCTCCTTCCATTTGTTGTTCATATTGATGGGGATAACTTTTGCTTTATAGTGGTTAAAGAGATTTGATCTGTGGCTTTTCAATTTAAACAATGATAAGGCGTGCGCGTAACAAGGGCGTTACTCATCATCACGAAATATTATAAAGATCATACAACTACTTCCACTTCTATACTGCTACTACACTACCACTAATATTAATACTACGACAAAGATGTTCACAGGAATAGTCGAACACATCGGTCAAGTCAAAGACTCCATCCAGGTCGAACAGGATGGGAACTATACCCTTGTCATAACAGACGCTACTCCAATACTCACAGATGTTCACATTGGAGATTCAATCTCAATAAATGGAACTTGTGTCACAGTGACAGAATTTTCCAAAGATGAATTCACCGTAGGTTTAATTCCAGAGACGTTAAGAAGAACTAATCTGGGAGACTTAAAATCAGGTGATAAGGTAAATCTCGAGAGAGCCGTTGGTGGAGATGTTAGATTTGGAGGTCATTATGTTCAAGGTCATGTTGATACAGTTGCCTCCATTGTGAGTTGTATACCTGAAGAAAGGGCTCTTAACTATACATTTGAACTTAGAGAAAAAGAATATATCGAGTTTATTGTCGAAAAGGGATTTATATGTCTCGATGGTACAAGTTTAACAGTAACGTTTGTTAACTACACAAATGGTCAATTTGGTATAAGTATGATTAAACATACCCAAGATTCGGTTACAATGCCATTGAAATCAAAAGGTTCATTTGTTAACGTTGAAGTCGATGTCATGGGTAAATTGATCAAGAAACAAGTTGGATTATACATGGAACGTGAAGTATCTTCAAAATTGGAGAAAATGGTCAATGAACTTGTTGAAAAGAAGTTAGAATCACTAAACGGATAAACCATGTTCTTCAACAAACTGTTTATAATCGTTATAATCACAACCAACTTTAAAACCTTCATATTTTATAACTTCCAATTCATCGTATGTAAAATCATCCAACCTTTTAAATCCACTTTTTAATACACAATTACGTAAAGTTTCTTCTTTATTCCAACCTTGTTCAATTGCAACATCTGGTAAAAAAGTTGCACCATACGATCTACCACCTTTATGAAGTTTTATTCTAATTCCATGTTTACCCAATTCCCAATCAAATGGATTTGATATTTTGTTAAAATTCTTTAATAAAGTTATAGAAACTGATAAATTTGATAATTCTTCCAATGTCATTGGTGGGAATCTTGAATCTTCAAATGCACTTAATAAAGAATATTCTCTAATGGCTTTTGACATTGGAATATTATCATCAAATGTTCCAATACATCCTCTTAGTTGTTTGGTAATTTTACCACTTTTAGTTGTATAATTGATATTCCAAGTGACAAATAAAGGTAAAGATTGTTCTTCATTTATCTTAGAACTTGGTAAAACGTTCTCCAATTTTAATGGAGTTTCTGTTAAAGTTGAAACTAATTCATCAAATGCGAGTAATGGATAATTCTGTTCCATACTTCCTATTCTTATCTTATTCTTATTCCTATTCTTTTCAATATATATATATATATATCCTATTGTAAGTTGCTGATATTAAAAAACGGTTTAAACGGGGGTAATAAATTTAAGGAGTTTAAATGACACAACAGTCACGTGACATAATTATATCATACTGACACATAAAATAGGACAATGGGGGAATTATATATATATTTCATATGACTATAAATCTATTAATCATTCAATCATCCCTTGAAGTCATAATCTTACCAGTCAACCAAAAATGATCCAACATCAATAACCTTTCATCACTTTGATCAAATCCAGTATAATCTTGAATCAACAATCCACCAAAATATGTAAATAAATAATATTTAGCCATTAATTCAGATGATGTTTCAATTGGTGCTTTGGTCTTTGAAATTGATGAATCACATCCAACGATAAATGAAACGTTTTCCCAATTATCCTGTTTGATCCATAAAGGTATTGAAATTTGTTTAATCTCTTCAACTGGTTCAAATTTACAAGATTTACCCATAAATGATTCATTCTTTTGAGCTAATGGTTTTGTCTTGTTATGGACATCTAATAAAGATGAAATTGGTAATGACCAAACAGCGGAGATACTGATCAACACACAGTAAATGATGATATTGAACAATTTAAACTGCATTGTATATATATATCTACCCTATGTACTCTTTGCTAATGAACATAGACATCATATCAGTGAATAGAACTAATTCAAAGGGTTTATATACACCCACTAGACATGATTATGCAGTCATTGACGGTAGTTGTCTACTGTCTTATTCTCTCACTCTTTATAACCAAATGGTACACCGTCGATCAACAGAAGCTGTTGTATCCATAGTTCTCACCAAAATTTGAAAGTACAAGTGCTGCCTTTTCATAGAACTCCACTGCAAGCGAATGAAATTATACCAGGGCAGCTTGACCGTCAATTCGCGGCAGTTACCAATAAAATACACCCCATATTTGATCTTCATTGTTATTATTAATACATTACTATTAATACAATAGGTATACAACAAAGTCAATCTGTTGATCTCTAATCAAAATGAGACTCTTCTCTTTATCTTTCCTATTACCATTTGCACTTGCAGGGTTTTATGAACAAGGTCCAGTCATCGAACTTGATCCTTCCAATTTTGATTCAATCGTATTGACAAATGATACTTCAATAGTGGAATTTTATGCTCCATGGTGTGGTCATTGTCGTAATTTACAACCTGAATATTTAAAAGTTGGTAAAAATTTAGATGGTATTGTTAATGTTGCAGCTATAAACTGTGATGAATCCAAAAATAAGAAACTTTGTTCAAAATATAGAGTTGAAAGTTATCCAACTCTTATAGTATTTAGACCTCCAAAGATTAATTTTGCAAAGACCGAAGCTGAGAATAAGAGATATATGCATGCAACAGAAGTTTATTCTGGTCCAAGAAAGGCTAAACAGATGATTGATTTTGTCACTGGTCGTATGAAGAACTATACAAAGAGATTCATAACCGTTCCAAAGTTGAATAAATGGGCAAATGATTCAGAGTTATCATCTATACAGGATGATAGAATCAAATGTGTCGTTATCACTCCAAAGGATAGATTAACACCTTTCTTGAAGAGTTTAGCTATCGATTTCTTGGGTAAAGTTGAATTTGCATATCTACCAATAAAGAATGATAATAAAGATGATATACTTTCAAATTTCAAATTAACTTCAACGGAAAGACCAATTTTGGCAATTTATGATAAGTTAAATACCAGATGGATCAATTATTTGGATAATGATTTATCAAAATCTGGTATTACAAAATTTTTGGGTGAATTTATAGATGTATCTGATATTGTTATTCATCGTGATTATAAAAAAGCTATAATGAAAGGTGATAAGAAAGCTGCAAAGAAGATATTGAAGAGTAAGAAGAAGAACGCTAACGGTGTTTCTGAGACCAATATGGATAAACAAAATACCCGTGATGAGTTATAGATACTAGCTTAATAGTAGTAATAGAATGACAATGTATTATAGAATGATAATTGTTAGTAGTATGGCTTTATGTATATGGTGTCCGGGTGTTTACATAATAATTCAAAATGTTGTACGAAGAAAAGTAGAAGCCATATTGAACGATAAAACAGTGAAGCTATAACTCTTTTACTAGAGTAACACTAGCTAGGCCTCATAATTGATACAACAAACCAACTATGATCACCAAGTATTTCACAAAAGTTGTCATCAGATTCAACCCACTAGGGAAAGAAGGTTAGTATATCCAACAAGAAATAAAACCATTAATAAATAACTAACAATTGGAAAACATTATAGGCAAAGCATCACGTTTATTTCTAAGTTCAATCCCTCCATCTTTAAAAGGATCATGTATCATAGATCATAAGTTATTGACAAATCCTAATACAAAACCAACTTTAAGTGTAACGTTTAAAGATAAAAAGACTTTGGATATCGATCCAAGTAGTTTAAATTTTAATGAAATTAGTGCTTTAATGGATAGACATTCTAGAAGTTTACAGATTAAAGAGAGTATTCAAGGTTAATGATACTACGATTATTTACTTGTATATACTATAAATATTGAATATTGAATATTGAATTAGAAATGGATTATTCATTGATTAATTATTGTGTAGCTTAACTGATACTGTTACTATGCTTATGTTCCCTTTATATTTTGTTAGTAGCAGTGGAAAAATACTTACGTAATGGGCATCGTACTCAAAATAAAAAATTATTTGTATTACACTTCTTATAGGAGAGAAGTGGTATTATTCAATAGCAGTGATACAGACGATTTAAAGATACTTAACCATGGTAAAGAAACAGCTAAGACCTCATTTCAGCGATGATGATGAAGATTTAGAACAATACCTACGAAATGATAATATATCAAAGCGTAGAGAACATAATGAAGAAGATGACTATAGTGACGATGATAATGATGATGATGGATTAGCAACCATTAGTTTTGGAGCTTTAAAGACAGCACAGAATAAACTTGATCTAGAAGAACAAGGTGAGAAAGCTAAAGTAAAATCAAAAGCACAGACAAAGACTAAAACACAAACAAGTACAAAGACAAAGACAACAAAAGAGAAGAATAGTAGTAATAAACAACCTACTAATTATATAACTCATACTACAGATAACCAGGAAACAGGTGATGGATTTAGTGATATGTCGGATGGTATGTTTGATGAAGAAGAAGATAGTGAAGATAGTGATGCTGCTCCATCAAGTTATAGCTCAAGAGGAAGAAACAATAACAGTAACAATGATAACAATAAGAAGAAGAGTAAACATGCACCAACGGAAGCATCATCGAAGAAAAAAGTCTCCAAGGTTAGAACGATTCCAGGATTGGAGAATCCAAGACAATCAACTTCTTTATACAGAGATATAAGATTTGATACTGCATTTGGTAAGGCAGATCTTCAAAGAGTTCGTAAGGATTATAAATTTTTAGATGACTATAGACAAGATGAGATTAATCAGATTGATAGTATGTTGAAAGATTCCAAGTTGAAGAGTAAATTGAGCCAACGAGAAGTTGAAGATTTACAATATCAACAGAAATCTTTAAAATCTAGGTTAGATACTTTGAAAAACAGAGATATGGCACAGGATGTTATAAAGAAATATAAACAAGAAAAGGGTATAAAGGGTAACTTCTTCTTGAAGAAGAGTGATCAAAGAAAGATTGTTCAAAAGCACAAGTTTGATAACATGAAGGCTAGTCAAAGGGAGAAAGTTGTTGAGAGAAAGAGAAAGAGAAGATTGGGTAAGGAGTTTAGACAGCTCGAGTTTAATAGACCAAGGGAGTAAACTACTTCGACGCTATAATTATTCATCATTATTAATTAATTAATTAATTCATATATATATGCTCAAATATATTTACAGAGATAGCATAAAGTTATGTGATATGACAAGTAGATAATCTTAGTCTTTTACTTTGTCTCTTCAACCTCTTCTTTTGACTCTGAAGAATTAGTTGAGGACTCATTCTTTCCCCAATCCTCATAAGAACCAATGTAATTACCCAATTTATTATAACCAAAGATTCTAGCCAAATCAACAGCAGCTCTTGATCTAACTCCGGCAAGACAATAAAATATCAATTCTTTATCCTTTGAAGGTTTTTTAAAATTGAAAGCTTCTTCAAATTCTTCTGGAGAAAGGTCTAATGCACCTGGAGTAGATTTATATGGAATGTTAATTGCACCTGGAATAAAACCATCTTGTAATTCAACAGGTTCTCTTGCATCGATAAGGATCTTATTCTCATCTGGATGTTCAACAAGTTTCTTGATGTCTTCGTATGTGTAGATCTTTACTGGTTCTTCCTTTGTGATTGTTGGTCTCTCTGCTTGGGTTTTAGATGATGATTCAGATGAGGACGGAGGTGGAGGTGGAGTGTTTGTTGTTGATTGATATCTTCTAAAGCACCTTGAATTGATGGCATTGGATGATGTTTGATGCAATGTAGGAAGAGTAGAAGATGATGTAAAAGGAGTCAAGGTTGTAGATTGATAAACCTTCAGAGGTATGGTTGCAAGGGCAGCAGACGTATAATTGATACGGGCTATTGATGATCCTCTGATCAAGTTTCTAGTGATAGCAGACATTTTGTTATAGACCGGATGGTGATGATAATGAATATGACAATGAGCTAAGAACTATGATAATGGAAACTAAACACCAATTATTTCCAATGCTTCTTATCTATCTGTTAATAGCTTAAAAGGCGTGTGAGTGTTCTATAAATTTAATATCACTGTAAAGGGGCTTTTCCACCTCTTTAAAAAAAACTTCCCTAACAAAATAAATTTGGATTTTCAGATTTGGTTATGGAGTTAAGGAATATGCTATGTGGATTGTTTACATCTGGCGCTACTTCATTAGGAAGTCAAGTGCGCCCAATAGAAAATGGTTAAAAGATTTTAGTTAGGTGCCCAGTGCACGATTTTGGCAGAGATCCCAGCTGTTATGCGCCCAGATATTGAAGTTTTGTTTGTTGCAAAATCGAGTAGCAAAATATAGTTCATTGTTGACAGTCTACGAATAGCTGCTATCTCAGATCACCAATCACCACACACAGACAACGATGTACGCCACCCCAGTCAGAGCCTTCTCCCAATCTGCCATCAGAATGAACGTCACCGGCGGTAAGACCCCAGCCACCAAGTGGTTCGGTACTTTCTTCGGTGTCACCGGTGTTCTCGCTGCATTTGCCGGTGTCTTCTACAAGATGAACGAAACCAACAACATCAAGGCTGGTTTCGAGAGAGCTGGTATTAACAAGAAGTAAATTGCTGTTTCTGTTATCCTCAGCATTACCTCTAATCAATATTCTCCACAATAATACTCAACACTCTGATAATGATCGTTTGAAAGTTTTCAAGGTTATAATATGGAAAAGAATGGGGAGTTACGATGAAGTTATACCGTTAAATTCAATGAATATCTGTCCAATTGATCATCACTACCTTGATACAATCTCATAGACAACAATTTCTTCTTGTCCTTTTCTTATCTTCTACCTCATAAAACTAATTCTTCTACCTTGCTGTCATTATCAAAAGATATACATACAAAACTCAAAAAAATATATAAGATCATGTTTCAATAAGTCGTTTGTAGCGTGTATGGTTTTCTTTATATAACCCTCTGTTATACAGCTCGTGTTAGCCATACTAATTACTCAAAAGATCAGACCACTATACAATCATATTTCTTGCATTGAGCTGTGTATCATAGTAATGTATGGCGGCTGTAATACTGTGATAAATATGGTTCGATTCCTGTTAGTGGCCATGTATAACGTTACAAGAGGAATGTGAGTGAAAATAGAGGATTAAAGGCCTTTTATATACTATCAAAGATTTCAGACCCCGAGATGTCATATGGCATGATCAGAATATATATTGCCCATTATAGCTGCTTGTTAAACTGTATCACAAACCTTGCATTCCCTTAATGACTTCACTATGAATTTTCTTACCTTGTTCCAATTGTGATAATGAATCCAAAGATCTTAAATCTCCAATGATATCCCTTGTCTTTTCGAAATAGACCTGTTGTAACAGATTTCTCAATTTGTTTTCAATATCTTCAACCATAGTACCAATGTTTACAATATGAGAATAATCATCATTTGGATCGATATCATTCGTTTTTTCAGTTTGTCTGATTAGAGAACCACTAAGCTTAACACTGGATTCCTTATCCAATTTTGTCAAATCAAGAATTATTGTTGTTGTAAATTTATAGATGAATCTATTAGTCTTTTGCTTTTCAACTTCAACAACATGGATACTATCCCATAGACCTTTTGAATCTTCAGTTGATTTCTTAAACAAAATCACTCCAGCAAATCCTTGTTCAAGACTTGCATTATCATCATCAGCAGTATCCCAAAGATAAACACTAGAAATACCACCTTCGTAGTAAAGATCTCTATAAATATCCACAGCGTCGTTGATCTTCTCTTCAACGTCCCTTAGTTTAGCCGAAGGATAAGGAGATTCATCATCATCGTCCAACGTTGGATAATATTTATTTGACCATGGAGATCTATACGAATCTAAATCTCTATTATAATCACACGTTAAAAAGGGTTTACCATTTGATGGATCTTTGGCAATTGACAATGGAACATCCACCGTAGAGAGAAGATCTTCTGCAAGGTCTGGGTTCAATTGGATGATCTTTTGAAGATTCGAACTGATGTTTTGAGGGTTTAACCTTCTTAGAAGATCAAGTGCAGCGTCGTATGAAGTTGATGACTTGTAAGAAGAAGAAAGAGAGAATGTTGTTAGCCATTGTTATTTTATATCAATTGAGCGAGTATGGAAGGACAAGGACTTACCATCTTTTGTTTCTTGAGATATTCGACTCTCTGTGTGTTCTTTGTTCTCTGTGGATGATATTATTGGCCGTGTGCTCGTTTAGTTTGTTTCCGGCAATGTTTGTGTAGGGGCGCTCTACTCGGTATAAATTTCCAGGATCTTGCAACTATTCCCACCCGCACTTTGATATTTTATTGTGGGATCACCAGTTTGTAACAAACACCAGACACAACAGCAGAGCAGCAAACCCTAACAACAATGCTCGACTCAATCACCAGCTTTGGAGTCCAATGGATCCCGCAGACACCGGGAATCTTGCCAAAATGGCTTTTGTTCATCTCCGTGGTGTCCGTGCTCAATTCGTTCCAGTCGTACACCGGTGGCCTTGCACTGACACAGAGGGTGTATGAAGCTCAACCTCAACAGGTCACAGCGTTATCCGCAAGAACCTTTGGAACATGGACCTTGGTCTCTTCCATCATCAGACTCTACGGTGCATATTACTTGACAAATCCACAGGTCTATCAGATAACTTTTGCAAGTTATTGTATTGCACTGTTCCATTTTGGATTGGAATGGTTGGTATATAAGACGTGTAAGTTGGGTAAGGGTTTTGCCGGTCCATTGATCGTATCTACCGCTACTATAACATGGATGTGGAACCAGTACGGTTACTACACTTCCTTGTGATGTATATAGAGTAATAATGCTTATGCTAAATGCTAAATGCTAATGCTAATGCTAATGCAAATGCTAATGCAAATGCTAATGCTATGTAGTGTCTAACTTTATATACGCTTATTAACCAACGTATTATCGTCATGCGTATCATGATCATTAAGATCCTTCTGTGTTGCTGATTCTACTTCTCCGGATGATTTACAAACCCATCTAACAACTTGAACAATCGATCCAATCAAACAGACAATTGTCCAAACAATAGACGTTGTACCGTACATTGCACCAATAACGGTAAATGCATTCCAATTTGTCAAAGAACCTGTTAATCTCGTTGCATGTGCCATTGTACCAATTGGGAAAGTTATTGACCACCAACCGAATTGGAAATCATGTTTTAAACCAAATGATAAAACAGAGATTATAGCATAAAGTGTCAATAAAAATCCAAATGCTTCTAATGATAATGCATATAGAATACAGATCCAATATATAATATCGGTTGCATTTGAAATATTCTCAGATCCAATCTCAATATACTTTTCAAAGTTATAACCAATCAATTGAACGGCATATGCTCCTTGTCCCAAGAATCCAATTGGTATAAACGTTGTAAAGATCATGGATTTATTAGGTAAGTTGAAAAACATCAATCTATAGACATAGATCGTAAAGACGATAAAACTGACGATTATTGCATTTGACCAAAATAGTAGACATATTATGATTGTGGATAATCTTATCGATTGATGATAATCAAGATATTGAACCAATGTACCACCTGCTGAAGCGGTAACTGTGAATGAAACTGTTGGTAATAAAATTGTCGAGCTTATATCCTTTACTTTGATATTTGATCTTTGGATAAAGCAAAACGGTATAAACCAACCGGCAAAGAGTGCAATTGAATTACCAATCCACCAGAGAACATAGAGAAAGATTCCATATTTAGAATCGTCAAGGATCAATGATAACGATATCAACCATGATGAATAACCCATCGAGAAACATCCCAAGAAGGGAGCCATCGATGGATCCTCCAAATATTGAGATCTCTGTTCTGGATATTTATACAGAGAAATAGCGCTGTGTATAATGCACCAGAGTAAACAAATTGAACAGATGGCAAACATGATATGACCACATATCCTTAACCAATGTGCTTCATATGCAAAGTGCAACAATAGTGATGAACTCATACCCGTGCCCATTACAGAAATGAACCATGGCGCTCTGAAGGGGACGTTGAAGATGTCGGGTACTGTGTGCATTGTTATGGTATTGTGAGATGTGCTATGCTATGCTGATGTTCTGTGATTGAATAACAACCAGTTTTGTATGCTTATAGGTCAAAAAGTCAATTATCAAAGCGACGAGCCAACACTGCGTATTATATAAAGAGCTTCAAGTGAGTCTCAAAACAAAGAAGATGACCTTGATGAGTTGTAATTCTTCATGAAAGGCAGCCAAACCAACGGGGACTGGATAATATTTTAACATGATTTGTGTCATACAACGAACGGGCAGCTTAACTATGAAAGGTCGGCGATTGAGATTTCTTAACTACCGCGCGATGGCTCAATAGGCCCCGATAAAAAGAAATTTATGCTGTACCGGGCTTTAATTGTACTGGTTATAGTTCCGACCACATTTGATTTCCGGTCACTCAAACCCCGATAGTTTTCACATACATTTTCATTTAGTCACGTGGTATATATTAAACACTAACTATATACACAGGTGGTAGCTTTCTGTAGATACTGTTCCTTCGCTATTACACATCCAATACAGTCGTTGCATTGTTCTTGAGAGGTGCAGATGATTTGCTGAGAAGAGTAATCAGTACTATCACTCTGCAGTAAGATTTGTTAAATTGATATTTTTCTCTATCAGCATCACCAGTCACGTTTCCTCGGCCACAATAGGAATAACTGTACAAAAAAATCATGGGTCAGAAGCTTTCTAACTAGATCCTCGATAAACTTTCTGCTGTCTAATACCTTAAAGCTACACAAAGATCCCGTTAGAAAATGACACAGACTATAGTGCCAAACACAGACGATTCAACAACTCGTTTTTTCTTCATCCGCCATGGTCAAACAGATCATAACGTTAAGAAGATCTTACAAGGTCATATTAATACAAATCTTAACGAAGAAGGTCAAAACCAAGCTTTAAAATTGAGTAAAGCACTCAAATCTTTCCCATTTGATAAGATATATTCCTCAGATTTGACAAGATGCAAAGATACTGCAACGACATTGGTTCAAGGTTTGGAGCAATCGACAAATAAAGAGATCATATTCACAAATGAACTTAGAGAAAGACATATGGGAATAATAGAAGGAATGCATATTGATGATGCCATTGCACATGGTTTAAAACATGGTAAGAACTATAGAGAATTTGGCGAAACTTCAGAGATGTTCAACTCAAGGTTGGGTAAATATCTAGTGAAGTTGAAAGATGAAACAAAGGGCCTTAAAAATGTAGCAGTTGTGAGTCATGGTGGAACGATTAGATCAATACTGAGACTATGTGGTAAGACAGAGGGTGTTGTATACAACACAAGTGTTACAATAATCGACCTCAAAGACGATAAATGGCATGTCAAAGTAGTTGGTGATACACAGCATCTAGGAGGCCAGAAACAAGTGGTAGATCAAAGAGTTAGATAAATAGATAGATACAAACATGCAATACTACAGTTAAGATAAATGTACAAATTACGACGTATTTTTTTGTGCTAAAGAGAAATCAAACTAAAGAACCCGTTGTGTTATTTTAGAAAATGACCCCTTTCTTAAGCCTTCAAGGAAGAAGCTCTTCTCTTTCTAACCTCAGCCTTCTCAGCCTTACGCTCGTGCAAACGTTGAGCCAACAATTGAGCGTACTCAGCAGCAGCATCTCTTTGAGCTTGTGCGTTCTTGACCTTCAAAGCCTTCAAGTGTCTCTTTCTTTGCAAGGTTTGTGGAGTAACCAATCTTTGGATCTTTGGAGCCTTGGTGTACTTCTTCTCACCCTTGACAACCTCTCTTCTGACAACGAATTGTCTAACGTCATCCTCCTTGGTCAAACCGAAGAACTTTCTGATGTTGTTAGCTCTCTTTGGACCCAATCTCTTTGGAACTTGGGTGTCAGTCAAACCCTCGAGTTCAGCATCACCTTGCTTGGTGATGACAAGGGATAAGACAGCGAGATCTGGACCGACAATAGCACCTCTGACGGACTTTCTCTTTCTCTCACCGACTCTTCTTGGTCTGTAACAAGAAGTGTTCTTGGTAAGCAACAACTTGACACGGTTTGGCAACAAGACACCTTGCTTCATTGGGAAACCTTGCTTGTCGTTACCACCGGTGATCTTGAAGGTGTAACCCTTGAACTCATCACCAACTGAGTCACCCTCAACTTCTTGACCGATACGCTTCTCGTAGAAGACACGCAAACGGTGGTCATCGTCAATCTCAAAGGTCTTTTGAGACCCGTTGGTTGGGTAGGCAATGTTCAACTATTATTGATTGTTAGTATATGGTTGCTCCTTTGAGAAGTATATAAGATCATAATGACAAGAGAATTTGAAATAGAATGTGAAATAGAATGTGATATTGATACCATCACTAGAACATAGTGAATGTGTTCAGATCAAAAATAGGTCTGTTTAATATAGAAGAGCACTATTCGTGTGTATGATGTCGATGTACTCCATCAGTTAAAATATTGACTTGCTTATCATGATGTACAGCAGTGATCCTGATGCCAGACTTCTGAGTAGCCTAATTTACTGGAAATATCATTGATATATTGATGGTTATTATCTTGGGATGATTTTATCTAGTAGTGTAATTACTTCATCTGTGTTTGAAATACTCTGTTGACTTTGTTGATGCATTCTTTAATGAGTTGTTGCTGGTGCTCCCGTGATAAATATCTTGCTGTTCCCACTATCACATATTCTATACGTTCTCATTCATATTCTCAGTCACAATAGACCCCTATAGGTATCTAACATACTTTCATGATTGCTGATGTACTGTCCCTATTCAATAGTGTTCAAGTGTGAGGTTATGGCCCTCTCTCAAAATAAATTTCAACCCTGCACAAGCGACCACCATCAACTTTTCGTGAGTGGGTTACAAACCGGGTACATTTCCGCATTGGGCCATTTACTATGGTTTGTGTCGATAACCCGAAAATCTTATGTGGAGAGAATTGGCTGCGGTTGCGGAGGAGTGTGACTGTGTTGGTTATGTTGAAAATTAAAAATCATCCGAACATGCTTAATAGGAGGGTTCACTAAAACATATCACGTGATAAACCGTGAGGGCAAGCTTGGAAACTGATAAAACGGTCAATCTGCAGATTGTAGATAAAGCCGTCAAGATGTAAGATAATTAATACACACTACAGTGTATATGACGAGTCTCAAATTTAGATGCAAGCCACTAATCACCACGAGCATAGGAGCATGTTATATAATATTCCTGGAAAGCCTACTAAGCAGTTTAAATCTATAATCTGAGTTACTGTTCAAAAAAGAGTATACAAACGTTCTAAACTAAAGTCACAAGCTCTTCTGCACTAGTTGGGTGAATAGCAACACATGAATCGAAATCGGCTTTGGTAGCACCCATCTTGATTGCAACGCCGAATCCTTGTAAAATTTCAGCAGATGAATCACCAACCAAATGAAGACCAACAACTTTCTCCTCAGGGCCAGTACAGATCAACTTATAACTCACTGGAGATTTATGTTCAAGAACTGCATAGTACATTGGAGTGAATCTGGACTTGTAAATCTTCAAGTTCTCTTCACCGTATTTCTCCTTGGCTTCTGTCTCAGTCAAACCAATTGAACCAGCCTCTGGGTGAGAGAATACGACTGATGGAACGTTTGTGTAGTCTTGCTTCTGGGTCTTGAATTTCTCAGGACCAAAGAGTCTATTTGAAAGCTTTCTACCAGCAGCAATAGCAACTGGTGTTAGTTCAACTTCACCTGTGACATCACCAAGGGAATAGATGTTCTTTGCAGTTGTGTTTTGAAATTCATCAACGGTGATCTTGTCATGCTCATTGACTTCAACGCCAACGTGTTCGAGACCGAGACCGAGGAAGGAATGACGGCCAACGGTCCAGATCAATTGATCAACTTCAATGGTCTTACCGGTGTCCAACTGTAGCTTGAGTGCTCCACTCTCCAACTTCTCAACGGATTGAACTTGTGTGTGCTTATGGACATTGACACCAAGGTTAACGTAATGGTCTGTGATAGTGTGTTGGATACTCTCATCGAATTTTCTAAGAACGGTATCACCTCTGATGATCAAATGTGTCTCAGTACCCAAACCTTGGAAGAAACCAGAGAATTCAACACCGATGTAACCGGCACCAACGACGGCGACTCTCTTTGGTTGTGACTCCAACTTGAAGAATCCATCAGAGTCAATGGCATGTTCAGCACCTGGGATAGCAGATGGGACTGGCTTACCACCGGTAGCAATCAATATATGATCAGCAGTGAAAGTCTCAGAAGTACCATCTCTCTTAGCAACTTCAACGGCACCATCCTTGTTAAACTTAGCCCAGCCGTAGAGCAATTCTACACCTTCTTTGGCCAAGTTACGTTCGTAGATTCCGTTCAATCTCTTTATGTAAGCATCTCTTTTTGGTTTAAAGTACTCCCAGTTGAAAGTATGTGCGAGCTTTGGATCAACGTCGAATCCGTATTCTTTGGCCTCACTGATGGTCTTAGCAACATCACTTGCGTACCACATAACCTTCTTTGGGACACATCCAACGTTGACACAGGTACCACCGATGTCTTTACCCTCGATGATCAAGGTCTTTGCGCCGTAGGAAGCTGCACGACGAGAGGAGGCAACACCACCGGAGCCACCTCCAATGACGAGATAATCAAAGTGTCTAGGAACTGGAGCCATTGTGCTTAGTGTTCTTATTAGTCGTAGCATCCAAGTAGTTTTAGAACAGAAATGAATGCAGTAATATTTGCAAAGCAAGGTTAAATACCGTTCCTTATATATAAAACCTACGTCTATACTGGCAGCTGCTGTACGATTATTTAGCGTTTAGCTGGTGCGGTCGATTTTGAAATGGGATTTGTCATAAACTGTCGGATGCTCACTGTGGCGCCGGCAGGAAATTTGGCCATTTTGCACTGCGGATCGGCAGTAAATATTATGATCTTGGTTTGCTCTGGAGGCGCCTGAGCGATAGCACCTGGAGCATGGGGAGAAAAAAAATAAAACAAGATCACTCATATATGCGCTGCAGGACACTTATAAGCAATAATTGATAGATGACATATTACACTAGGATTGATAATAAAGATCGGCTTATACTGATCAATTCATCACTCTACAATTTATTTACGATCAGCTTTCATAGTCGTTTCGTTGCATTAATTAGTAAAGAGGCTTGGACATATATGGCCCGTCAAGCTCATATCCCAAGCGGGCATAGTAGTTTCTGACACCCACACCACTGATCACACTGATCTTTGTGGATCCGTGCTCCTCTCTGGAGATACGCTCAGCTTCCTCCATAAGAAGAGTACCGAAACCTTGATGCTGAAACTTTCTTGGGTCTCTGGAGTGTAATGGCACCACTGAACCATAGACGTGTAGCTCTCTGACAATGGATGTAGGTTCCGATTTGAACTCTTTTCTGTATGTGTGTTTCTTTGATGCCTTACGAAGACGTAATAGACCAATCAATATATCTTGTTTTGGATCTTCGTACGATAGGAACGTTTCCCAACCTCCGTTGGCGTAATAATCTCTTCTAATAAGCTCCACCTGATCCGGTTGAACCTTATGATGTACCTCTTGAATACCAACTTCCCTTGTTCTAACATCACGACACTTTGTGCCAAAGTCTTTCATTCTCGCAAGTGCCAATTCTCTCAGGTTACCATTCTCAACACCCGAGGAGACCAAAGGCATTGGAATATCTCTCTGGACTCTATAAATTCTTGTCCAAGGTGGGACCATGGCCATGATTCTTGCAACGAGATCTATAAGGGCATTTGCATTGTACGATTTATATCTTCCAGTTTTCCAAAGTTCATAGAGACCAGTACCTCTAATGACCAATGTTGGATATATCTTTAGACCATCTGTTCTAAAATCAGGATTCTCAAAGTATTCTTTAAACTGGGCCAAATCTCTCTCCATACCAACGTTTGGTAAATCAGGCATCATATGACTGACAATCTTATAACCAGCGTCTTTGGCAATGGCAAAAGTTTCGCACACAGCCTTTACGGTATGTCCTCTATTAGTGTCTCTTGCGACATCTTCATAAACACTTTGAACACCAATCTCCAAACGGGTACAACCATATTTTAACATATCATCAAGATGTGTCCGCGTACAATAATCAGGTCTTGTCTCAATTGTGATTCCCACACATTTTGTTAATGACTGTTGTGAATATTTAATAGCTTGGTCCAGATCAGTACCGTTATAACCTGAAAGGGCATTGTGTAGCTGTGTAATGAAACCTTCTCTGTATTCTTTATCCAAGGACATGAAAGTACCACCCATCACGATGTATTCAACCTTATCAACAGAGTGACCGAGCTGTTTCAACTGATCGATACGACCTCTTGCCTGTTCATATGGATCGTAACGTGCTCTGATAGCACGCATGGATGTTGGCTCGTAGCCGGTGTACGACTGTGTAGAGTATTCGAAATCGGAATCTGGACCACCAGGACAATAGACACAGATATTACCTGTGAATGAAATATGTGGACATCTATGAGGCTTTGACATCACGGCAACGACACCGACACCAGAGGCCGTTCTGACAGGCTTGGCCTTGAGTTTTGGAAGGAGATACTTCTTATATTGATCTGGAATAGAATTGATGACATCTGTTAAACGTGGTTGGGATTTTAGCTTGTATTTCTTTGAGTTCTTGGTGATGAGCCCGTTAAGGTTGATCTCTTTAGATGTCTTTAGCGAGTCGATGAGCTCAAGAGTGATGTCGGAACAACATTGTAAGAAACGCTCCTTTTCAGGAGCAAGCTTCTGCTTAGACTTGATAACACCAACAGCCATCTTGGAGAAGGATATATAGCCTTTCAAATCGATCGCTCTGTATAACCTCTTATCCAGATGAGAAGAGAGCGTAAATTCTTTTTAATTTTTTTCTGTATGCATCTTTTGTTGCAGAGATGAGGCCGTGTGGAATATTGCCGATTTTGACACGGTTACGAACAAGCGAGCGCGCGCGAGCCGTTGGCAGGGTGAGCGCAGCCAATTCTTGTTCAGAGACGTAGGTTTGATCCAACATAAACAAAGAAACCTTTCTCACCACATACAAACACGCTTAACGACTAAAGGCAACGCTTGTCCTTCTTTTTTATAACCTTTGGCGCTCAAATCTCAAGCTCTCGAAGTTGAGCTGGCCGTGCAATTGAAGATGGCGAAGAAGAAGAGCTCTGCCGCTAAGAAGCGCAACAATGTTAAACGAAAAGCTACGCAAGCACAATCCAATGCGGCGACACCCACTGCTGATGACGAAAATGAAGTTGAAGTTGAAGTAGAAGCCGACATTGCTGAAGATGAGATAGTGAACGAGGTCACATCACAGGCCGATGTCATAAGGGAGGATGTGGCCCTGCCGGAAGCTAATGATCAACCATTGGCGGTACCCGAGGATGCACCTGATGGTACAGTGGAGACTCTGGATCAACAGGGCGAAGAAGGCAAAACGGCAGTACACCCTGAATTGGTCGAGGCAGAACAATCTATTGGAAATCACGGAGAAGAGCCAATTGTCAATGCTCCAGATATCAATATGGAAGACACACCAATTGAGGATCTAACCACTCAAGATGTTCCAGTCGTCTATGAAGTCATTACTGATTCAGCTCAAGGTTTAGATCAAGCTGCAACACAGAAGACTAATGCCCCATTATCCGAAGCTGTTCCAACCGAAGATCATTTAGAGGTGCACGCTCCTGTGGTTGTTGAAGCTGAAGATACTACTTTAGCCCCAGAGGTTCCACCAGTGCCGGCAGAAGAGCCTATAATCCCCCAGGTTAGTCTCGAGAATGATCAATTATCAGAGTCCTTTGGTGATACAGCTGAAACAACAGCACCATATGTTGAAGAGACCTATTTGGATGATTCTTGCGTGGCGGTTGCAGAACCAGTACAGGAATCCACTGACAGATCTACTCTCAAGGCAGATGAGCATATCCAGATTTCAGCCTCAGTCGAGCCAACATCTGAGGTTGAGACACCGGCTCAAGTACATGCTGATCCATCAGACCTCTTCGGAGCTTCAGACGGCAACCAGCAAGGTGAAGATTTGCCATGGCTAGAGGAGGCATCTGTACCAGAATCACAATCAAACTCATTACCGTGGGAAACACAAGACGAAGCTACCAACTCACAGTCTCAAGCAGACACGCTTCCTTGGGAACAATCTGAACAGCCAGTGCAACTACAACATGCTGCTGTTGAAGATAGCCCAAATTTGTTTACTCAAGGTGCTGCTTCTGATCAACTGCCTTGGGAGAATGAACAATCAGCTCCATTATATGATGTCGATGATTCAACGAAGGTGGCACAACAACAAGCTGTTTCAAAGTTTGATGCTGTTATGATGGACGATGATCTAATGGAGGATGGTACTACAACCACCGGAGTGGATATTGCTGCTCAGCAAGTGGAGGTGAAGACGGAGGAGCTAGAAGCACCTGATGGTAATAACCTGTTCGGAAACGAAGAGGGAGATGATTTCTCCAAGCTCATTCAGAACGAACCGGAAAGATATGTGCCATCTGATATGGAACAAAAGTTGGCTAAGAAGTTTTCTAAATTCAATTTGGAAATGGACGATGATCTCTTGGATGATGATCTTTTGGATGATGATCTTTTGGAAGATGAGGATATCAGTAAGATTGAAAATGAAGATCTGAACAAATCTCAAGCAAACACTCCAAGTGTCCAGATAATAGCTCCACAAAAGACTCAGAATCATTATAAACCACAGGCCCCAATACAGAACTTTGCTCAGAATCAGCAACATCATAATTATGCTCCTTCGACAAATTCTTTTCAACCACCACAATTTGCACAGCAGCCTTCTCATCTTGACATCAGAAAGCTCAACGAGGAAAAGAAGAAGTCTGATGCCTATGATTTCCCTGCTGATTTGATACCGGTGAAAGCTATTCCAAAGCATCGTCCAAGTCCATCTCCTCAAGTTTCTGCTCATGTGCCTTCTCATGGCTTCCCATCACCAGCTCAGAACCCATTGAGTCCTCCAACGTCTCATGTTTCTCCAAACATTTACAACGCTGGTGTTGCTCAACCACCAAGGGCCCAGCAACCAAGTCCTGCGATGGGGCAGATTCCAGGTACGAAACCTCCACAGGCGATCAAGAAGAAGCAGTCATCATTCTTTGAAGAGTTACCTATACAACCTATAGTTGCCCATCAAAGACAGAGACGCACATCGAATCTCTCATCAACAGTGTCATCACCAAGAGTAAACAGTCTTACTGCTCACCACCCAGGCTTTCCAGGAGGTGCACAGCCACAATTACAGGGATATCAGACTCATGTGCAAGGGGATGAACCACCAATTGCAAATCGTGGTGCAAGATCTACTTCGATGTCTTCTAATGGTTCTTTAAAACCTGCTGCATACCAACCGGGCCCAGCTGGGCAGGTTACTGGACAGAACTCATCGAATCCATATGCACCTCAAGCACAGCCATTGGCTCAGGTTAATGCACCAACTCTTCCAGGAACAGGTTCCATGCCACAGGCTATTGGTCAACCGAATAACTCATTGCCAAACAGTGTGAATGGACCACCATCTCTTCCACCAAAGTCTCCTAAGATGTCCAAGTATGCACCATCATTGAATAATGCACCACCAGTACCATCGGTAGGTATGGCTCAACAGGGACCTAGTGTGGGATCCGGTATGCCTGCTGGAACAGGTATGGGATTTGGACAGAGACCAACCCCTAAGTTTTCAAGTGGCCTTAATTTACCAGACGGTGTCGCTCAGAATATAATGAATGCTCGTCCCCTAGTTGCGTCGGACTTGAATCGTCAACCATCTATTCCTAAACCACGTCAAGTGAGTGGTCCAAGATTAGTGGTGCCATCATCTGGTAATAATGCAGGTGGAATGGCGTCTCCTCAAACTGTTGTTTCTCCAAATGTCGTGAAGTATGCCCCTATTACACATAGAAGACAGGCAAGCTCATCAGCTGTTCAGTATGATCCTCATCTTTCAGGGCTGTCTCAACAGAGAGCATCACAACAGCTTCCAACTATAACCCAACAACCTTTGGGTAGTATGCAACAACAGCAATTACCACAGGCCGGTGCTCAGAATCCATACCAGCAGCCTTACCAACAACAATATCAGCAGTCAAACCAGCAAGCTTACCAGCAGCCACTGCAGCCACAGCAGCAGCAGCAGCAGCAGCAGCAGTCACAACAGGCATCATTCCAACAGCCATATCAGCAGCCATATCAACAGCCAAGTCAGCAGCCGTATGAGCATTTCTATCAACAACAAGTTCCTGGTCAACCACAATACCCAACTCAGCAGCAACAGAGTTTCACCATGCCAACTCCAGTGTCTCTTCAGAACTCTGATCAGCAACTTTCTCAGCAATTTGCTCAGTCGTCGGTTCATCATCAGAGTGTTGGTGGAATTAACAACGGTAACTCCGATTACCTGAGATTAAGACAATTCCCATTGTTTAGCTGGAGCAATAGCTCAAATGTGTCATATTGTGTTCCAAAGACCACGAACTATGGTGTTGAAGCAACCATACATATTGTGAAGACTGATGTGATAATTCAGGACGCTGGCTTGAAGTCGTTCCCTCAGAAGAAGACTACATCCAATTTGGATCAATACTTGGATAATCGACTCAATGAACTACAGAACTATCGCTCAACCTCAACTGATCTCGAAGCCCTCATCATTAACCTGTTGAAGCATAAGTTGAACAATTCGAGTGAGCCTTTCAATCTTGGCGGCACTTTGACTTATCAAGATCAACCACACCAGTTCCAGGACGTTCGCTCACAGAGAAGAGGCCAGATCAACAAGAGACAATTGTTGTCTCTGATAGCTAGTGGACAGACTGAAGAGGCTTTGCAATTGGCACTTTCCCATCAAGACTTTGCTGTTGCTCTTTTGATTGCAGGGCTGGTAGGAAAGGAGAAATGGATTAACGTCTGCGAGATTTATCTGTCTCAGGAGTTTCAAGGAGACACTGAGCATTTCCTTCCAACGCTGGTTAAGATTGCTTCTGGTGATCTTAACAATGTGATAAACTCTTTCAGAGCCGATCCTTCAAAGGGAGAGTGGGCTCGCTTATATTGGAGAGAGATATCTACCGCGATTATTTCCAACAATCCTCCTATCCTTGGTGACTTCTTAGCACTGTTTGGTGACTTTTTGTTGGAATGTGGTCTTACGTTACCAGCATTTGCCCTTTTCATGGCTGGAAGCTTGCCGATGTCAGCATTCAGAGGCAGTCATTCTTCTCAGATGACTTTGTATTTGGAGATATATGGCCAATCGTTACACGATAAAGGCCTTCATCCTGATATGTCATATGTTTTTTTGAAGCACGCTGGCATCTTAGCTGACTACAACATGAATAGCGAAGCGCAGAAATACTCAGATCTGGCAATGTCTTCTTTCAAGGTCCTCAAGAAACCTGATACTGTATTCTTGCACGTCTCTAAGACGTTGAGTCAAAGGCTATCTGGTTCGTCTTCGAACGAAAGCTGGTTCGCTAAGCCAAAGCTGGAGAAGGTTTGGGGAACTCTTGATAAAGGTTTGAGCAAACTGGTCTCTGGCGATGAAGTTAAACCAGATACGAAGGACTCTGGAGTTTTCAGTAAGTTCAACTCTGATCTTTCACGTACTTCTTCTTTTGCATCTATCCCGAACATATCTGCCGGGTCAGAGATTTCGGGATACATGAGACCAGCTGTCCAATCCTCCATGTCGTACGGTGTTGCTCCATCTGTGAGCCAAGACTCTTCTCAGTATGCTTCTCAGGGATATGGCCAGCCTGATACTTTGAGAACATTTACACCATCTATAAACAATAGACCTGGTGTCCAACCAACGCTCAGAAGTACACCTGTGCACTCCGCCAATTTACAAGAGAACGTTAAGGCTAATCTATCATCTTTCTCATCTTCCCCAAGAAGAGGCCAGAAGTATGCTCCTTCTAGCGACGTTGATGACTCTCTTTCGAGAATCTCATCAGTCAACTCTGAGCTGTCATTCAAAGCATATCCAACGAGTTCTCAGGCTTCATTCCATCCTGAACAGCCGTCATTTCCGCCATCATTTTCAAGAAAGAATAGTTATGAGGTGTCAACAGAGAAGCCATCATCATACACACCTGTTTCTACTTCTAGAATGAGTCCTATTGTTAACCATGTGCCATTAGCAACATCTGCCAGCCCACCATCGGTTTCTGCACCGCCAATGAAGGGTCCACCTAAGGGAGGACCGCCAAGATCAAATAAGTTTTCTGCTGCACTACCAAAGACCTCGTCTAGAGCCCATCTGGTACAGGCAATTGTTGCTTCTACAAGTACTTCCTCCGCTGATATTGTTCCTGCTTCTAATGAGGCAGATATCAGTCCTCATACTATTGAACCGGTTGATACCACTAGCGTTGAGCACTCTGCTACTAATCAAGGTGGGATTAACTCAATTGAACATCCAGAACCAGCTGCTGCTTATCCGTTCAATCAAGAGGAGAGCAATGTTACCACTGAGGCAATTGATGAACCTGTGCTAGAGGGTACTCAAAACCAACCGATAACTTCTACTGCAGGAGAATCATCATTCACTACAGAGTCAACTCTTCAACAGCATGACTCTACTATCCAGAACACTAGTGGAACTGGCTCATCTCTTGAAGCAAATAATGGAGATTTGAACACCTCGGTGCCATTGTCCATAGATGAAGTGATCGAGGAGGATGATAACGTACCAGAACCTGAAAATGATTCCAGCGCAGAAGTTCAAGAAGTGGCGCCATCTGAGGAAGCAATTGCCGAAGATAATGAAGGCCAACCAACTGATGTTGTTCCTGAACTATCGCAGAGCTACCCACACGAGGAAGTCTTGGGGAAGTCTCAATCAACTGATAGCTTTATTGGTGGTTATACTTCTCAATCTCAGAGTGAGGTTGGATCTTCCACTGCAACTCCTTATCATGCGCCCCAACCAGATGATGTCATTGAAGAGGAAGCTGATACAAGTGCCCTTGAAGGTGAAAACTTAGAGGTACCTGTTCCTGTTCAATCGCCGATCGCGCCACCAGCTTTAAGAAATCCATATGCTCCTCAACAACCAGCTGTATCGCCATATGCCCCAACTGAGAAGAAAGTTACTCCAAGGAAGAGTAGTAGATTTACTCCAAAGTCATATACTCCAACTAGTAATGTGGGAACACCAATCGTGTCACAGGATTTGGACTTTTATTCAATCTCTGGAGTTCAACCATCGGAACCTACCAAACCAGCTGCTTTGGAGATTCCAACAAATTCTGTTGTGCCTGATGTGATTTCCCCTGTTAATAGATATGCACCAGTTGATCAAATTTCGCAACAAGCTGAGGTATTCCCTGGTGCTGCTGAACAAGGTGTCAGTTCAGCCTATGCACCAGTTGGAATGAATGGATCTTATGGAAATTCAGGATTTTCATCACCTGCTGAATCTCGTAAGCCATCATATGGATCGAACTTCATTGGACATCAGAGTGATGAATCATCATCGTTCAATTCCATGGGTAGATCAACGATGAGTATACCAAACAACACTGGTAACAACAACAATAATAGTGTATCTACAGAGTCCAAGTTTACACCACGTGTACCATCTACATCTGGAAGTATTCAATCATCTTCATATGATCCACCAACTGCAAAGATCATTGCATTTGATCCACCAAAGACAAACACTGTGGAGAATATTCCTGAAGAAGAAGAAGAGGAGTATTATGATGATATTGTTGAGGATGAAGACGATGACGATGACGATGATGGAGTCAATTCTAATGGTAATGTTCAACGTAAACCATCTGTTAAGAAGTCCAAGGCCAAATCTAATGCCAATTCAAATGGAGGAGATAGAGGAGGCTCGGGATGGCTTGGAGGATGGTTCCGTAAGGATACTAATAACAAGAATGAACCAAAAGTGTACAAGGCCAATCTTGGAGATAAGTCCAGTTTCTACTATGATGAGAAGTTGAAGAGATGGGTTAATGGAGATGCTGATCCAGAAGAGTTGAAGAAACAGTTGGCACCTGCACCACCTCCACCGATCATCAAGAAGAAACCATCATCTATTATGACAAAGCCACGTTCAGACTCGTTGATTGATGGGTCTGTTTCCAGTTCAACACCTGGTATGAACAGAAGTGTTAGTGGAGCCAGTGGAACAAGTGTACCAGGATCTACACCAACACCAGGTTTATCCAACCCACCAATACGTAAGGGACCATCTTCTACAGCATCTGATTTGGATTCTTTGATCGGTATGGCTGGAGCAGGATCCACTAGAAGAAAGAAGAAGAGTGGTCGTGGTTATGTTGACGTTATGGGTACGATGAAGAGCCAGAAATGAGGCAATAAAAAACACACTGTACATTATCATCAACACCGGTCATTATATTTAAATATACATATATGAAAGACATGTCTATAGACATGGAAACACATAAAAAAAAGTTGAATGAATTTCTATCACGTTATTATTAATAATTTAGTGTATGTACATGAGTGATGTTAGTTCTTTATGTTATTCCTGATCTATGAGCTTAAGCATCAGAAGACTTTGTCAATAAAGGAGGTGGAGCTCTGTAGATGTCACCATTTGTCTTCATGTCGTCAAAGATCATCGCTTGGTCAATGTCTTCAGGTCTTGGGATCTTATCTGCTGGAGTGTTTTCAAAGACAGAACCCGCAAGTATCACCTTATCTGTGTCGAGATCAATGACGAATCCAACGTAATCTGTAACGTTTCTATCAATTTTCTTGACCTTTTCCGTTTTGATATCTATGTTGATCAGTTCTTGTTGTGTATTGAACTTATAAACCACCTGAGCATATTCCACTGGTCTTCCTGGAAGCATGATTGGTCTAAATGCAACAAGTTTTGGCTTTTCGTTAAATTTGACCAATTTCCAATCCAATTTGACAGATTTTGGAATTGAGCCAACTCTAGCCTTTAGTGCCTTTTCTACCCATACGGATATATCTTTTTCAATTGGTTTGATGTTACCATTGGCAAATGCCTTATTAGTTGCAACGTATTTTTCAATAGCACTGTTCTTCCATAAGAGAAATTGTGGTTTAAGACCACTTTGATAACGCATCAAAGCGACCTGGACTGTATTCATACCCAAGGTGTAGAGTCTTCTGATCAGAGATCTCCATACCTGTCTTGGACTTGTGAGTGGGTTTGGTAAGTTGCTGTAGGAGACAGGGATATATATGTCTCTTGTTAGACCAATGAATCTTGGATCAAATACCTGCTGTTGTGAGTTCTTGGTCTTCTTCTCTTCGTTAAGTGCTGAACGCGAGGAGACGAAGCATCTGACTCCAAGTGAGGGCGTAGCACGAGCCACTGATCTTCGGGTTACGGCAGTGAGCATCTTGGTGGTTAGCTATTATTGTAAGCTGCTATATCAATCAAGTTACCGAATAGTTGAAGCTGAAAAAATCCATCCGAGCGTAGTTCAATTTTTGGCGCGAAGACGTGAGCTGTCCAGATCTGGCAATTCACAAAGTCTGCGCAAAATAGCCATGAATTACCAAATTAGGAAATATCGCTAAAATCTTACGAAATATTTCACATCTGAAATTATTCGTAGGAAGGAAGAAAAAAAAATAAATAAAGGAAAGCTGTTGCTATTTTTAAATCTCTGCTATAATAGTAAGCTTATTATTATATGCTATAGTGGTTCAAGCATAAAACAACAATAACGTCAATCATAGTACAGCACGCTAGTTAAGACATTGTATGACAGCTCGGTGAAGTATAAACACGGTGTAGGACTAATATTTACACAATTATACGCACTGCTACCATAAGAAGAGATCCATACAAACATTGTTTATAAGTACTGTGCAGCATATAATCCATCGGTGTTATTACATATTCACACCACGAGGCATCCAATTGACACTGGTCTTTGTTACTAGATCCTGAAAGATAATATAACAGATCTAACTAATCAATACGATCGATACGATCGATCCGATCCATCTCCTTTATAATTTTCGCTCCATACAGAGAGAAGACGAACAATATTCCAATTAGAACAAGTCAGTATAATATTCTTGAACAATGGGAAGAAGAAAGATATCAATCCAACCAATAACGGACGAACGTAATCGTAAAGTTACTTTTGTAAAGAGAAAAGCCGGTTTGTTCAAAAAGGCCCACGAATTAGCCGTTCTTTGTCAAGTTGACCTTGCTGTGATAATACTCGGCAAGAACCATAACAAGTTCTTTGAATATACCTCTGTGAGCAGTGATGAATTGTTACACAAGTTCCAACATGAAAGTATACCACATGATCTAAAGACACCAGAAGATTATGGTGATTATCAGTTGATGTCAAGGGTTGGTGTCAATCTGAGAGCTATGAAGGGAGGTGCAACAGGCGGAGGAGGTAGAGCTGGAACGATATCGGATGATGAGATGGAAGATGATGAAGGCGATGAAGAGGATGATGACGAGGATGATGAAGATGAAGAAGACGATGATGATAATAATGAAGACGAGATGGATGAAGATAATAGCAGAAAGAAAAAAAAGCAAAAATTATCCCCCGTCAAGATACAACAGAAGAAGAAATCAACGAATGCTAAAACTGTTAAGCAGGAGACAACAACTGCTAAAGCACAAAAGGCAACAACAGCTACAAAGTCCAAGGCATCAAAGACTAAAAAAGTCACAGCTGAATCTTCGAAACATAAGAAATCGGTGTCAAATTCATCGTCATCTTCCACAGCCATACGGACAAGTTCAGTGGCTTCAACGCCTCAACTATCACAACTGCAACAACAGCATCAATTGCATCAGCAGCAGATACAACAACAGTTTATGATGCAAAGGCCACCGCAGCTTCAACAGTTTCAAATGAACCAACATCCACAACCGATGCATCTTACGATGCATACTCCAAATATGTATGATTCTTCATCGTATTCTCATTTCCAAGAGTCTCAACAAAGGATGATACCACAGAATACGGCATCTTCATCAAATATTCCTGGAATAACAAGTCATAATGGGAATGGACATTCAAATGGGCAAATGATGAATTCATTGGAAACTGTACCTCCATCACAAGGGTCGCATTATCAGTATCAATATCCTATAATTACCGGGACGTTATCTGCAGCAGCAGCAGCGTCACCTTCAAACTCTTCAAATGCCAGCTCATCACATCATTTAAGGATTGGAGCAACACCAGGTGCTACTTCCGGCCAGCCTCCGAATAATATGACTGGAACAATAGACCAGAGTGCATCTCCATACACAAGAGCAAGATCGTTGAATAACAACATCAACAAGAGACCTATTCTACGTGTTGAGATCCCTTCGGATGTACGAAAGGTTAAACAGGAACTACCGGGATTACAAGCACAACAGATCCCATTAGCCGGTTCTTTGAACAGTTTGAATCATTCGGAGAGTATTAGTGGTGGATCCAGTTCGATTGTCAATGCACAGATGAAACATTCAACGTCAAAGGGTGAACAAACTCCTCCATCTGGAGGAGACTCTAAAGGTCTGGGGATCTTATCGAATGGATCAACACCGATCTCTGCAACGTTACCTTCGGGTCTTTTCAACCTACCACCGCCACATCCAACACAGACAAAGAATATGATGGGTGAACAGACACCCTTGACAGGTGGATTACCCTCGAGATACGTTCCTGACCTTTTCCCATCACCTTCCAATTTCTATTCTAACGAATGGAACATTCCGTTTGGATCAGGAAATACACCGTTCCCAACGTCGGCAAACAACCATCAGTTACCGTTGAGAGTAAGAAGAAATACTGCAATGCACCAAGATGTGATGGATTCTCCCCTACAGATTGCTAAAGAGATGAGAAATAATGACAATGCATCAACAGGTGCTGTTACAAATAAACCGGTGGAGAGTAATACTACTACCAGTACTACTACTACTACTACTACTGCTAAGACTACTGCATCGAATAACGGCACACCTTCTACAAAGAAGCCCGGTAAATAGAAATATTAGTCAATTAATGAGTGTGTGTATATAGCCATGGAAGACTGTAGTTGAGATCGAGAGTAACTTATAACTTATTAAACTGATCCCATGCCGTGGCACAATGGTTCAAAAACCTTTCTCTATCATTCTCACCGTTCCTCTCCAATTCAAATTTGAAGACATTTGCACCCAACTTCAACTCTGAAAATACAATCTGATCCTTCTGTAGCGGTGTACCGAAATCAGCACCTTCTTCAATAGCAGCGCTTTCTGGATCATCATCATTAAGGTCATAGTCTTCATCTTCACCTTCACCTTCATCTTGATTGTTATTATTGTTACTATTATCGCCATCAACACTGCTTTCTTCTTCATCAATCGTCGTATTTCTCCTTATTACCTGTGGTCTTACATCAAAGAATTTACGCTGTGCACTTAGAGGTTGAGCCTCCAGTGGAGCATATCTAGTACCTTCACCTTCAAATACATCGGTAACATGGCTCGCGTTTCTAGAATCTTGATATCTTTTAAACTTGGCCCATTGTTGTTGTTGGTATGCCATCTGTTGTTGATATTTTAACCATTGACGTTGTGATAATGGTTGATGAGGTAATGGATGACGCATCGTCGTGGCGGTTTGAGGCATTTGATGAGCAACCATAGGTGTCATTAGTGGTCTTTGTTGCTGTTGTTGCTGTTGGAGTAATTGCTGCTTATGCTGTAGTCTCTGCTGCTGCTGTTGCTGTTGTCTATATGGATTGGCAGAAGTTGGCATGGCACGGTTGTATGGATCAGCAGATGGTAAACCGGATCCGATTCGTGGTTGGAACCGCTGTACTGGATTACCAGACTGTTGAGCAGAATAGAGCATCTGTTGAGACTGTTGTGGTTGTGGTACTGCCTGCGGATGGAATTGTCTTTTGAAAGTTGATCTTCTAGCAGTAGCAGGGGTAAAGAACCGTGGAAAGTTATATATCGGTGCACTCTTGATCATCGGAGGCTGCGTTGTATGTGTTGGTGTAAGATTTAAAGGTGTTGGAACCTTGTCACGTTTCATCCGTTTGTGTGAGTTTGCAGAAGGAATCGATAGATCCTCCATTGTATCTGTCAATCCCGAAGTTGACGGAGTGACTATTCTAACACCGTCCGTTGAAGTTGACGTGGTAGATTGAGCAGCATTGTCATTGTCATTGGCCAATGCACTTCCAGTGCTACTTGCACTGAGAGGAGTACCATTGGCACTTCCACTGGCACTGCCGCTAGATCCTGCTCTTTGAGCAATAATTTGACGTTGCTGTTGTTCAATAGATCTTGACTGTAAGAACGTTGTCTTCATCTTTGCACTCAGAGGTGGTAAACCAGGACTTACACATTTAAGTGCTAAATCTGACATATCTTCGTCATCTGCATTCTTGTTCTTAACATTATTGGTGGCAGTGTTGTTATTCTCATTGTTTTCATCATTATCACCGTTTATACCAACTGTGCCCTGGACAGTTGGATGTTGACCAGGGATCAGGTTGGAATGACTCAGTTCCAATGGTCTTGGTCTCTTTTTCTCTTTTTCTGTTGACATACTTTCGGTTGATGTAGTTTCTTGTTTCACCATATGGCTATGTATATCTTGGGATATATGAAGTCAGATGTTCATATATGGACTAATTATTGATCACTATGAAGAGAGTGTTGTTCAAAAGTAGATAGTATTAATATGACTAGTGTGATGTCCAAAGAGCCAAACGATACAGGTGACGCTTCCAATAAAAATTCAAGGAGGATATTGTTATGCCTTCAGGGTTCAATTAGCTGTTATATTGACAACTCAACTCCTTAGTTTCTATCAACAATGCGGTGCTCAAGCTCTAGCTGTTGGTCTCTGTGTTACAACGTTCCTTTCGGTTATTGTATTGTTTGAACTAATTTATAAAACACCAAGTCTGGGAGAAATTTTAATGTTTTGAGGCACCAGTAGTAAATATTTGAACCGTTATATATATAATGCGCTATTATACCCAGGCGTTACTACATAAAATTTACACCACAATATCAAAATTTGGGCAAATGTCCCACTGGAAAACGACAGATCGCTGGTAGCTCCCCCAGGCAGGCGGAAGGACGAGTCGAGCTGAACCCAAACAAATTTCACCCTCCCTCCCTAGTTCGGCCCTGAGCCGTAGAAGGAAATGCTGCTGGCCAGCAGGAAACGTTCCGCCTACACACAGGGGACTCCACGCAGGCCTGCCAAAGAAGTAAAAAGAAATCACAAAAATTACAAAATTTGTGTGTCAGATCGCCAAAAGAGGAAGTTTTCGTGGGAGAAAAGTCAAGGCGCAGGTACAAATTTTTTTCCCCTTTCAACGCTAACGCTTAACATTGTCACTAGGCACTAAAATTGTGATTATGTGCGCGCATGATTGGCCATTATTATAAGCACGTCTTATAATTTATTGGGTGAACGAGATTGAAATATTTTTTTTACGCGTCGCATCTCAAGTTGGATGCATTGAGATGTATACTCTGTAGTGACTCGCTTGACTTCAAAGATCAATTGGAAAGCCATATGGCGTGTCATATGAGCACCTTCACAGAACTTGTAGCTGCCGTTCCATTAGCATATTAGGAATACTCAGCTATACCGAAGCCATTAGTCAACGACATGATTGGCTTCGAACCAACGTCGTTTAGCTGAATTATCCAGCTCACCAGAGATTAATATATAGCTAATGTCATGCCGGTATGCAATATACATATAACCGCGTACTCGATAGTACGTCTACTACGTCGATTCAGAGTTGGCAACAAACATCTTGTACTAGCAGTGCAATGGAAGGTCTGATATGCGCAAGTCTTGAGACGACGTCCCAGCATGAATCAATATAAATATCCAACCCGCGTGTTATTTCATTAATTATCTCAAATATCTATAAAGACATAAACCATGCAAGGGGTACACCATGTTTACGGTTTACTAGCGTGTTATTTTAACTCATTATTATCAATATAATTAATGGATCAATAGTATAATCTTGTGGCATATACCACAGCTACTAGTAGACGTAACGTCGTCGTTGTCGACGCGAAATATTATGCATCATTCTCAAGATTCTCCTGTAGGTACGCAAGCTTTACACTACAGCTAATCTTAGCACGAAATGCAATCCCAAGCCTTTCGGCAATTGATATGAAAAGCTACAATTTACACTGTTAGTCTATATTACAGATGGAAAGTCATGACGTTGATGAATAATGATATTCATATATGATCGAAGACAGTATCTGTGTTTGTAAATAACTCTTTACCAAGACGTCATTTGATGGAGAGCTAGTCGATATGGAATCCGATCCGCGCCAGTACTTGCGGATACAGCTGGCACCAAAGCCACTTCTAGCTAAGCATCACTATTGCTCATTGCCGGCGGTATCAACATCACAAACAGTGAGCACAAGAAACCTCAGATAAAGTCATCTGACATCTCGAAGAGTCGAATCAGAGAATCTCCACTATGCGAATTTCCAGAAGAATGAACTAATTGTGATTTATAAATCGGTTTAAGATTTGCTTGCTCTCATAAGTCTTCAGAGTGTATGTCTGCCACTTGTATTATTATTAGCACAACACCCGTACACCATCTGATTGCGCGATTATTACTCCTTTAGGATATCAATTGCCCTAAAAAAACCAGCACAATAATTTTTCAGTTTGCAGCGCAGCAGACGTAGTAATCATTGCAGGCCACGGTGGACGATTTTCACTGGATCACCAGCTAATAAAATTGAACCACCCATGAGCAAAATTTTTTTTTCCACCTCTCTTCTTCTTTTACTTATAAATATCTCTTGAAATAACCCACCATCAATTGAACAGAAAAAATGTCTCAAGGTACTTTATACGTTGGTAACTACGCCAGAGCCTTCATCGTTGAGGGTCTCGTCAACTACTTCAAGTTGGACGTCAAAATTTCTCAAAAAGATGCCACTTTTGAGAAGAACTTCCCATTGGGTAAATTCCCAGCCTTCATTGGTCCAAAGGGTTACAAGTTGACTGAGGTCACTGCTATCATCATTCACTGTAAGTAATATCATATCTATTCTAACTAGCAGATGTGAAGTGTTGTGATGTGTTTTTCTGTCACCTCTTTCTTTTTCAATTCTACAATGATGATAAACCTTTTCAAAATTATACAGTTATCCCTGTCTTAATAAATCATGTCGAGGAATTTTACTCTGAAGCTTTAATGTTCAATTGAGAGATTTCAAGAAGAAAGCATCACAATATCACTTGATAGTGCATCAATGGATATATATAACAACAAAATACTAACTTTTGTCTCATAGTGCTTTCATTGGCTGAGAACAAGTCTCTTTACGGTAAGACCGACCTTGACTACGCTCAAGTCATCAGATGGATTTCTTTTGCCAACACCGAGTTGTTGCCAGTCTCCGTCAGAGCCTTCGGCCCAATCGTTGGTAGAGTCCCATACAACAAGAAGCAAGTCACCGACGCTACTGCTGACTTGAACACCATTTCTTCTGTCTTTGAGTCAAGATTGACCAACTACACCTACTTGGTTGGTGAGAGATTAACCATTGCTGATTTGTTCGCTGCTTCTGTTTCCATCAGAGCCTTTGAGAACTTGTTCGGTTCCGAATGGAGAGCTGCTCACCCAGCAACCACCAGATGGTTCAAGACCGTCACTGCTCACCCAATCTTGGCTCCAGCTTTTGCCAACTTCAAGTTCATCGAAAAGCCAGTTGAGTACGTTGCTCCAAAGAAGGAGAAGAAGGAGTCTGCTCCAAAGCCAGCTGCTGCTAAGAAGGAGGCTGCTCCAAAGGCTGCTGCCCCAGCTGAGGATGCTGCTCCAGCCGAGGAGAAGAAGGCAAAGCATCCATTGGAGCTCTTGGGTAAGTCCACCAAGTTCAACTTGGATGAGTGGAAGAGAACTTACTCCAACGAGGAGACCCGTGAGACCGCTTTGCCATGGTTCTGGGAGCACTACGACCCATCCGAGTGGTCATTGTGGAGAGTGGACTACAAGTACAACGACGAGTTGACCTTGACCTTCATGTCCAACAACTTGCTCGGTGGTTTCTTCAACCGTTTGTCAGGTTCCACCAAGTACTTGTTCGGTTCCGGTGTCGTTTACGGTGAGAACAACAACAACGGTATTGTCTGTGCCTTCCTCGTTAGAGGTGACAAGTTCGAGCCAGCCTTTGACGTTGCTCCAGATTGGGAATCATACGAGTTCACCAAGTTGGATGCTACCAAGCCAGAGGACAAGGAGTTTGTCAACGATGTCTTTGCTTGGGATAAGCCATTGGTCATCAACGGTGAGACCAGAGAGGTTGCTGACGGAAAGGTTTTCAAATGATTTATTTCTAATAGGTTGTTTGAAGAAACTAGGTATAGTTTATATATTACGTCTTTATATTTGCAGGTTAATAATGATGGCGAAGGTTTTATGGTAATTGATGTAGCATTGTTAGTTATGGCTTCGATATTATGGAGCTCACATATATCGTCTGTCTAAATTACGACCGGGTAACAGCACTGTTCTGGCCAGATCAGGAAATCAGAATCGACATTAATTTTGACCGTGAAATTCCACCGCGTGCGACAAATTTCACCAACAACGAGCAGCTGGTGGGCGCTGATTTTTCCGACAGCTGAATATTTTGGCCAGCCCAGCGGTTCACGAGCTAGGCAGAAGTTGAATTCGTAGGCGGACATTTGATAAAAAAACAACATTCAAATCAAGTATCAAAATTAGCCCAAAAATACACAAGGTCTAACTTAGACACGCTCTCACTTTACATTCAGCAACCAAACACAGGTGCTTAGGTGGTCACAGCTTATAGGTTACAGCTCACAGCCCACACAAATTATCAAGCGATTGCTTTGACAACACAGAGAGTGTGGCACATCCCCAGCAGAGCTTAATTACCGCAACTATGAAGGCCGCGATGAACAGATCCCCTCTGCTACGTTCCATACGAAGACGTCCACTCACCGCATTGGGTCCATTGGCGGTGATTATGATCTTGTACTATCTGTTCTTTGCAAACAGGTCAACGTCGAAGTATTCGTACAAGCCAAAGAAATCAGGATTTTTTGGTCGTTCTCCTTCAGTTGTTCCAAGAAACCTTCCAGGTGATCACATCTTGCACTACAACTTGAACAAATTGGCTTCAACACCAATGGCCGCATACAACAAGGAGAAAGTGTTGATCCTTACTCCAGTAAGTAGATTCTACAACGAATATTGGCAAAATATCTTGCACTTGACGTATCCACGTGATTTGGTCGAGTTGGGATTCATAGTGCCACGTACAGCTGATGGTGATATTGCACTTAAGAAGTTGGAAAAGGCAATTAAACAGGTCCAAACAGGTAAGAAGGAGAACAGATTCTCTAAGGTGACAATCCTAAGACAAGACACAGACTCTCTATCACAACAAACAGAGAAACATAGACATGCGTTGAAGGTGCAAAAGGAACGTCGTGCCTCTATGGCATTGGCACGTAACTCTTTGTTGTTTAGTACTTTGGGTCCATACACTTCATGGGTCCTCTGGGTGGACTCTGATGTCGTTGAGACTCCACCGACTTTGATCCAGGACCTGGTGTCCCATGATAAGCCTGTGATCAGTGCAAACTGTTTCCAACGTTATTACAACGAACAAACCAAACAACAGGACATTAGAGAGTACGATTTCAACAATTGGGTCGAATCGGAAGAAGGTTTAAAGATCGCTGCCAACATGGCTGATGACGAAATCATCGTCGAAGGTTATGCGGAGCTTGCAACATACAGAGCATTGATGGCCAAGTTCTACGATGCAAACGGAGATGTGAACACAGAGATGGAATTGGATGGTGTTGGTGGTGCAGCTGTGATGGTTAAAGCCGATGTCCATAGAGATGGTGCAATGTTCCCACCTTTCCCATTCTACCATCTGATTGAGACTGAAGGTTTTGCAAAGATGGCAAAGAGATTGGGTTATCAGGTATTTGGATTACCAAACTACTTGGTTTATCATTATAACGAGTAGTTGTGCAGTATTTACTGTATATTACCATATTACATGATACACGTATTGATGGCCTGTAGTGTAGCTCTGCTAGGGTTTACTTTCTTATGCTGTAGTATTTTGGCCAGATGTTTCCTTATGACATCTTTCGTGACTAATGGTGTGTTCCCGTTATCAACTCTTTGCCAATCGATGGTATACTTTGTGGCTAATATTGCTGATGCAACTCCAGGTGAAAGATCAGTACCAGAATCACAGAGTATTAGCAGAGGATTGTTGATGTTATAATTTAGATCATTCAAGATCTTTGGTAGATGTTTTCTTAATTCATTTGAACCTTTTTTCGAACAGGATAATGGTAATGTTTGTATAGTTGTTGTATTCTTAGCTGTTGAATGAACAGTCTTAAAAGTCTCAGAAAGTACCAAAACAGTACCATATGGATCCAAGATATGACTTCTTAGATCAATGTCATTGACAATCTTACCGATGAATAGATCATCTGTCAATTGGACAATCTCTTCGATACTGTTGTTCATTGATATATCATTAGCCGTTATTGGTTTTGATGATGTCGTCAGTTGATCAATGAATCTTGATATATCATTATCACCAAGTTCGTTATCCAACAATTTATCTCTATTTTGCCAAAACAACTCAGGTGTCAAATTTGAAGCCCATAGTTCATGATCATCAGCTGCACCTTGGACATATGTGTACCCATCCATCTTCTTTATACCGTCATCATGACGTTCACTTGCAACACAGCATATTATAGGGTGGAATTCTTCAAATACCTCTGGTGGTTCAAAGGGTAAGATCTGTCCTGGGTATACCCATATCGGTCTAAGGTATTTACCGTTCAGCTTTTCCACCAAATCCTTCTTGGAAATTAGCCCTAGTTCAAGGACTCTGTTAGCAAACTGAGGAATCAGTTGTACAATAGAACTGGTTTCATTCTTCGAAATGAACTGATTTGGTACAAATAGCCAATTTGTCTCATGTACTGTTTCATCACCAGAATGCATTATGTAGTTCAGGGTTGCACACCAAATAGGTACAGTCTTTGAAAGGGCATCTGGAATTGTCTTTCCCCTTCTAGTAGAATCAACGAGTATGATTCCGTTGTGCTCGTTAATTAGCGGCAACAGGTGGAAATTCAACCTTCTAGTGCTGAACCCCCAGTTATTTGTATGGCCATCTGTAGATTTGAAGTAGGCAGTCTCGCCAATGTCCCTTGGATCAACGTACCAGAGCCCGCATCTCTCGTTGGGAACCAATGGTCTCTGTGGGCCATAGCTCTCTTGGACTTCCAGGATCCATTGTGAGTCCCAGTCGATGGATCGAAGTCTGTTCCGGACAGATCTCTGAGGCTTGAGAACTTCCTTCAGCACAGAGTTATCCATAACTTTCTGCTGGTGATGATGACCAAAAGGTGCGTCAGAATGGGGCAACAATAAACGTGCTCTTTGGTGGGCAAGAACTACGTCATTCCGTTACTTTTAGTACAACGTCTATCCATATTTAACAGATACTGTTTATGCCATACATATTTTCTTTGAAATTTACAGCTCTGCTCAAGCGCCGTTTGAGATTTTCTCCGCTATTAACGAGAGTAATTGCCGAGTTAGGAAGTTTACCTAAAGAAGCTCAATTTTATGTCCGATACGTTATTACTAGTATCACGTGACTGTTATACTAATGCTGCGGACTTAAACCAAGGAACTGTTAGGATATCATGCAGTAAACAGACGGCTTCGACAGTGTAACACTACGTTTAGGTTATTACGAGAGATTTGATTTGACGAGAAGACCATGAGGAGGCGTATGTAACTAGTCAACTGACAGTTGATGTTACAGTGAGCATGAATAATTACATCGTGCCATATTGAATATAGCACATTGCCAACGGATGTACTGTTTAATCAGAATCGTTGTATATAAAGAGAAACAGATTTCCCTTTCCCAAGATAAAGTTCTGTAGCTAAATTACAACTTGATCATCATCAAGTTAACTCAGATAAACAAGTGACCACTAACCCATATTATGTCATTAACTGTTGCACAGAAGAACATCGTCAAGGCTTCTATTCCTTTCTTAGAGGAGCACGGTGTTGAACTAACTGCAAAATTTTACCAACATATGTTCAACACCTATCCAAAAGTTAAGGATTATTTCAACCTTGCACATCAGGGTCCCAATGGAGCACAACCAAGGATCTTAGCGTATTCTTTGGTTCAATATGCAAAGAACATCGACGATTTAACACCTCTGACATCTTTTGTTAAACAGATTGTAGAGAAACATGTTGGTTTACAAGTTTTCCCTTCACAATATGATATCGTTGGATCTTGTCTATTGGAAACGTTACACAAGATGCTTGGTGAGAATGGAATTGATGCAACGGATGAATTTATGGAAGCTTGGAAAGCAGCATATTATCAATTGGCAAATTTGTTGATTGAATTAGAGAAACAACGTTATGCAGAAGTTGAACAATCTCCAAACGGTTGGAAAGGTTGGAAATTGGCCAAAATTTCCAAAATAGTTGATGAGTCTCCAACGGTTAGATCTCTGTATCTAAGATTCGATGATAATAAATACGTTAAACCAGAACCAGGTCAATATATTACTGTCAAGTTGAACGTTGGAGATGATGTTGAAACAAGAGAATATTCAATCTCATCTGAGTCGTCAGCTGATACTGAAAATAATGGATACAGAATCTCTGTCAAGAGGTTAACCAACGGTAAAGCTTCAAATTTCATCCATGATTCTTTGAAAGTTGGAGATGATTTACCAATAACTGCTCCTTATGGTTTATTAGGTCATGACCTTAACAGTTCACCTTTAGCAGTGAATAACGCAAATATACATTTCTTCATCGGTGGAATCGGAATTACACCGACAGTTTCACTGATTGAACAATTCTTGAAGAACGGTCATAATGTGTCATTGAACTATTCAAATCATAACGTTCAAGAAAGAGTCTTTGTCAAAGAGATCTTCAGTAAGTTCTTGAAAAAATATGACAGTTTTGTACTGAATGAGTTCATCTCTGATACTCAGACATTGAAGCAATCGTTGTTCCACGAGACAAATCATCACATATTCTCAAGACGTTTGGACAATGATCTATTGAGGGAGTTGGGATTGGTTCGTGACCACAGAAGTGACACTGAAGCAGCCATTATATCACCCCAATACTTCGTCTTGGGCCCAATTCCATACATGGAGATGATCAATGGATTTTTGAAGCTCTCAAATGTGAAGGATACCGCTGTTCATTGTGAGCAGTATGGCCCAACGCACGTTTAAGGGATCAATTCTGTTTGAAGTATGTCGTATGAGTATAGAATACCATGCAGCGTCAGATTGCCTGCCAATCCTTGCGTGGATCATATGATCTTGTATTAATAATCTTGTCCATAGTTTAAAGTTTAATTCAGATTAAAATTTAATTAACAACCGTACACGGTACAATGTCAGCTGTAGCCTGCCAGCTGTCAAATTGATCAACTGCTATATTTATGTTATTCAAAGCAATTATAATGCCGACAATGCTGTAACTGTTGAGCAAATATATTCAAGTGACGTTTCTGTTATATAATTCCTTTTTCCTCTTCGTAAAATATCGCCGGGCCTATAATCATCGCGTTTAACGCTCACAGTTACCAGTGGCGGCGCCAAATATAAAATTTTATGGCTAAAACAAAAAAATAAATATGTTAGCGCTACGTCTAGTTAAAACGTCTAAAAACTGTACCGAATGTCCCCAGACTGCTATATGCAACAGAAGGCCGCGATTATTGCCATTTACAGAAGGCGCTGGCCCATGCGCCAACCCTTTTTCCTCGGCCGCGGTTTCTTTTTTCTGTGCGTCCGGAAGCGCCCAAAGGGGCTATATCGCAGAAACGGAGAAGCAAAAAGAAAAGTACAGCTGCCGCTCATATATATTTTTTTTCAATCCAAAGGAAAAGAAACGCATATTCAGCTCTTTGAACATGTCGGTTGGTTAGTCAATTGGTTAGTATTAGAATAACAGCACAAAGGAAAACGTTACGATTGTTGAGCTACAAAACCTTAATCCGAATTATATGTGCGATGTAATAGTGCAAATCACAGTTAATTATATATTGGTCTGTGATATTACAGTTTTAACGTCTGATCTTAAAAATTATAATCCTAGCCACATGATCAGCACGTACGTGGCCGACGTTGCGCTGTAGACGAAAGCTTGCACCATAGTTAATGATTAATTTTTACTTATACGCGATCGCTTCACAAAAGCTAAAAAAAAGGCCGTTCACATGAGCTATACTAATTTCACCGTAATTAAGGCGGAAACAGAAATTTAAAACAGCAGCAGAAGGCCCCAAAAAAAATAAACCGTACTAGTGCGCTACCATAATAAACAAATTAACCAATTTAACTGTAAAACTAGTCAAAAGTACAATAAATTTAAAAGACCCAGCTTAATAACAAACGTTAGTACACGTATATATATTTATCAGATTATCACAACGGTTCAGATCAGGCGTTGATAACACTCTCACAAGGACACACAAGCAGGGCGGTAAGGATTCTCTACACAGCGGCTCACCAGCAAATCATCGTATCGATATCATTATAATTTGTGTTTCAGTTGAAGTGTTTTATCAGAGAGTGATCATTATTATTAAGCACTACAAAATCATACCATAACATAGTACAAAGCACCATGGCCCGTGTTCTATACTTGCACAACGTGCCGCTAGAGGTGGCAGAAGAACGTTCCAAGATCTATGATTTGGGGCTCCGCGCTGGATCCTTCCACACGTTTGATAAGCTCACCGATTTGATCAAATATGTCAGTGTTGCCGGAAACTCGGATCTTGACCTGGATCATCCAACGGTGGTCATCGTCAGCGATAACATCGGCGTACCACAGCTCTTGGTGGGGCACAGAGAATCAGAACAGTCCAATGATGAAGTACCGTGTGGGCTCGATCGTCTAAAGATAGCCGAAGTCCGTGTGGTGCTCGAGGAACACTACAAACATTTGAACGTTCTCCTCTACGAAGAGTCTAACTTGAACATGGCCCATGTCCGTGAAGAAGTGGCGAAATATCACAACTTGCTGAAAAACAGACTACTTAGAATGAAAACATGGGCTGGTCTAAATAACGAATTCATTGAACACGTACCACGTCTCTATACAATGGCCAATGGTCTTCATTCGATGCTTAACACGTGTGAAGCCAGTACAAAAGTGCTTCGTGAATACGTGCTGATGACAAACAAAGATATAGAATTCGAACAACTTTTGGATTTAAAAGGGAATATGGACCATTATGTGAAATGTGTTGGTGATTGGGGATTCATTGCACATGAACTCTCATGTGATGAATCTACAATTTGTGCCTTTATCATGTTCAAATGTGCCTTCAAGGGATTACCAAAAGATTCACCGTTGATAATCGAAGACAATGCTCTTTTAGGGTTCCTCTTTGGTGTAAGAGACTCATATCGTGGTGGTAATGCATTCCATAACTTTCGTCATGCAGTTGACGTATTACAAGCCACTTTTTACCTTTTGATACGGCTTGGAGCTTTAAACACATTTGACGGTTATAACTATGACATTGAAGGTGTACAAACAACTTACAAGGAACCAGTAGGACCTTCTCCCTTGACAGGTGAACAAGTTCTTTCGCTTTTACTGGCATCTGTTGGCCATGACGTTGGACATCCAGGTTTAACTAACGATTTCTTATCAAAGTTTCAAGCTCCATTGGTCACTGTGTTTTCTGCAAATGCCGTTTTGGAAAATTTCCATTCTGCATGGTTTCAAAGGGTATTACAATTACATTGGCCAGCTTTCTTACAACCTCCTTGGAATAAATTACAGACTAGTACCATCCTTGCCACTGATATGGCTAGTCATTTCGAATACGTTACAAAGATTGAACAAATGATTGCAAGTGGTGGTAAATTTGATCCAAAGGATCAAAAATCAATATTGGTGTTGATGTCCCTAATCATCAAATGTGCAGATATTTCAAACGTTACACGTCCATTGGATATATCATCACGTTGGGGTGTTGTATTAACAAGAGAGTTTAACGAAATTGCACAATTGACTGATCATCTATTGAACGGTAGTGACATTCATCATTATAGAGATCCAAGGGAAGAACCACAATTTCCAATGACATTTGAAGAATGTTTAAAAGAAATTAACACATTACCAAAGAACCAACTTTTTTTCATCAATACTTTTGCAGACGCAATGTTTAAAGAAGTTGCCATATTAATCCCGGAGTTTAAGTTCATGTATGAGGTTTTAGCTTCAAATACTGCTAAATGGCACTCAGCTTTACCCCCTCCAGAAACAACAACAACAACAGCAAACCAGTGATCTTATAATCTAAACATCTTGATTATAGGAGCTGATGTGTATTATTATCATTCTATTATCATTGTACCAAACTTATTTTGCATATTCTAGTGCACCTGCTTCAATTATCACACTTCTCATGACACTAATACTATTCATGTTATCATTTCAATTCGGCAATTCAATATCATCGTTACTATATAATATCAGTTAGAGTACTCATGTAACATTACATTATATATATATATATATGAGAAGTGTATTGTTATACCTCTGTATTATGATTCAAAACGTAGATCTAATATGATTATTATTATGAAAATGATGCTTCTACTTCTACTCATTCAATGAGCCCTTGTTCATACAACTGTCTAACCACTTCAAATGCCTTTAACAGCTTACCACGAGCACCCATCGCTGACACACCACGATCTTCGAGCTGTTTATCATCGAGATAGATCAGCTCTGTCCACGGTATACCCTCAAGAGCACTTGTATATTTATGCAGACGGAGTGTCTTTAGCCACGCTGGGATGTCCGTTAAAAGTTTGAGACTTGTGATCTGTTTGAGATTGACCGCTGGTGACTTTGGAGATGGGATCTGTTGTCCAAGGGACTTTTGTGGAGTGTGTGGTTGTTGCTGCTGTTGTTGTTGTTGCTGCTGCTGCTGAGACTGTGACTGCTGAGACTGCGACGGTTGCTGGTACTGATGCTTTGTGGAGCGCTGAGCGCTTAGGGCATCGTAGTAGCTCACACGCTGCAAAGGCGGAACACTCGTCGTTGTTCTTGGGTAATCGTCGTTAAATGCCATTGCTCTTCCACGTTCCATTGGGATGTTTGGCCCCTGTTGCTGTTGTTGCTGCTGCTGTTGCTTTTTACGCTGTGATTCCAACTGCGCCCGCGTGTTGATGGTTGACAAAGCAGACAGCTTCAAGGCGGCAACGTTATTGTTAGAGCTGTTGTTGATTCCATGGTCCGTAGAATTAGACGCGCAACCAGAACTGACATTACCACCATTGATGTTACCATGTGAAGAGTTATTGTTGTTATTATTTCCACCACTGACTTGTGCCTGTTGTGTCAACTGTTGAGCCAAGCTTGTAATGTCAAATGCTCTTCTTTCATAACGTGGCTGTGGTTGAACCAATTGTGGTCTCAAGTCCTGCTCGATTCCACGATGAAGTATATTGTTGTTGTTATTGCTGCTGTTATTATTATTATTTATAGTAGTGTTGTTGTTACTATTGTGATTCTTATGTGTGTTATAAGGATCAGCGCTACGTGGTCTGTTGTTATCTTTGAAGTGAGAAGGCGATAAAGCACGATGAACCGATGGTGACCATGCACTTGTTCCGTTGAGCATTGCATCCAGTGCTAATGGTGGTTCTTGTGACTGATGGAACAATCTATTCTCAAACTGTTGTTGTTGATGTTGATGCTGATTTAGAAGAAATGAACTGTTACCATTACTCTTTGAATCCAACGTCAACCTCGTGTACATCAAAACGTCATCTGATAAAACAGATATGAGATTATCCATCACTGTTCTCTGTTGGTTTGCATTGAGCGATGAGACCCATGAGACCAAGTTACCAACGTCCTGTTTGAAAGTCATCGAATCGAGTTCCATTGAACTTAGGGGTCTTTCAGGGATCAACTGTGGTAATGCCTGTTGTTGGATTGTCGATTGTGATTGTGTCTGTGGATGTTGCCCAAACCCCTGTGAGCTCAATGGCCTTTGGATGGAAGAGTTGTGGAACTGTGAGATCAATCCGTTCGATATATCAAGGATCGGTGACATTGGACGTTGTGAACCAGAACCACCAATCAATGATGATGTTAGATCATTTGTACCACTAGACGTGTTGTTTACGATATTTGAGCTGGTGTTACCATTGCTATTACCGGTACTGCTGTTGGTACTATCAACAGTAGTGTTGATATTAGAAGTCAATCCAATAGATGAGCTAGAACCTAGATCCAATACACCGATACCATGATGATTCCCAAAATTTGAAATGTTTGCAAAAGGTTCAGGGGAAAGAGCCTGTGGAGAGAGCAACAACGAGGCACCCGGGTGTTGTTGTGATGGTGGTAATGACTCCATGCTACGAAGTACTCCATCTTCCAATCTTCTTTCCAGTTCTGAATCCTGTGGCATGATTAATCTTTTGTGGATTATGGCTTATGATGTAAAGTTGTTCTTAATTGATCTGATATGATATATGCTATGGATTAAAAAAAGAGTGTGCACTAGTATGATTGTTGAAGAGAAAGCAAAGCCATGCGACGTCAACCAGATATCTGTAGCAGTAGAGTATAGGATCGTTGAAGTTAGCACCAATGACTTGTATAATGATGAAATTTTTTCTAAAAGTGTATAAACTTTTTTTTTGATTTAATTTGCTTGTAGTGTATAAAAGCTAACAAATTATAAAATTAAGAGTTCGGCCGCGCGTTGATGGGTTAATTATTTTTTTCTCTTTCTTTCTAAGGTCCCCCTTGCCCTAGTCAAAAGCTAGAGAAGTACTGCACGTAAAAATTTATGTTCTAGTGCAACAACAGAGTTAAGAAATTAAGCCTAGCACGCAGAAATTTAGTGAAGCCCACTAGTTACAGCTCATGTAGGGTGGAAATAAATGTATGGCGGCGCCGTACACCTTGTTCAGCCCGGCGTATAGCGCCCTTGCAAATAAATGTATGATCCACCTTGTTTTACCCTTAGCTCTGCGCCCGTTACCGAGTAGCTCTCATGGCTAAGTACTTTCCTATATATTGACCACTGGAGTCTGGAGTAATTGCAGCACTACGTCGAGGAAGCCTGAAATTGTATCCCTGTTCCCTCTGACTATACATATCTCTAATTGTTAGCTGAAGAGACAAGTACTTTGGTTCGTGCTGCAGTAATTTCCCCACCAGTTATACCAGTTCGACTTGTACTTGCAGTTAAATTTTGTCACGATCGAATCACACAGCTCCAGTGTTCGAGCCTTTGCGGAGGGGGCTTTTACAGGAGTTCACAGCTTGTTTGGTAGACTGCCAAATGCGGGAAGTCCAGATCAGCCGTCTCCATTGCTGGTCCTACGATAAGGAAAATCGTGTATGATGCACACCAGCTGTCACCAAAAATAAAGGGAGTACAATTTTGTTTACACTACTCTGGGGAAAGAACAACAAATATCACTTTCTTATAATTTATAAACCATACACCACTGAAACCTGAAGTCTTACAACACACCACACATCGACAGAAACAACAACATGCAGTCAAAGTTTGTTATCGAACCGTCAGTTGGTCTTTCTGAGATCAGTGAGTATACCCGCCTGCAGTGATCATCACAGCTTTATTAGCAAAGCACCTCCACTAACAAAATCATTAGAGCTCGGAATGTCACTTTATCACTTGTTAAAGCTCCTACAGCAGAACAACTACAAGCTGACGTTTGTATATCCAGATGACCACAAGTATTATTATCTCATAATCAACCAGATGCACGGTTCAGAGATCAGATTGCTAATCGAATCCAAATATCAATTACTCGTGTGTATTGAACTTACGGATCCTTTGAAACTACAATTGGTGTACCAGGATCATAATTTGAAAGATCTGAGATATCAGACGATCTATGACCACTATTTCGGTCCAACTTATGCCGGGGAGTTCTACTACATCAACATTAAAGGTGACAGATGCCAGACCATAGAGAGCTACGTGTTGAATTATCCAGGTATATCCTTCAGATTTGACCTTGGTATCATCTCCGCTTACCACCTGGATGATTTTGATGATAGGAAGGCTGCTACGCCTATTCAAAGCTCTACAGTGCTTTTGAATAGACTTCACAGTGCAAATCCAAAGGTGAAATCTATTGCCATCCATAAATTAGAGTCCAAATGGTGCGACCTGTTTAACGGAGTCTCCGATTTCCCCGTGAAGATGTACATCGATCCAAAAGATGAGATTGTCATTGAATCCATACGAGTACAAGACAGAAACAATAAGAAGAAGAAAAGAGTTCCTGGACATGCCTCAAGAGTGAAAATCAACTTTTCAAAACATCCAATAGCTGGTATAAACGATTCATACGATAACAGTCTGTTGATCGACAAATCCCACGAACAGGATATATTACAACTTCTGGGTCCACCGGATGAAGTATTTATAAAGAACGATTCCAGATCGTTAATTCATGATAGATCAGGAAATGATAATATTGGTAATCATGGTAGCCAACATCATGGGAAAACCAGTGATCATAAGAACAGCTCATCAGCTAATATCATCAACAGAAAAAGGAGGAACTCAAACAAGAATACATTGATTCATAACTATTTCAGGTATGGATTTGACCTTTTCTATACAATGACAAGAGAAGGTTCGATTCTTAGTAAAGTTGTATTACACTCAAACATTCCAAATAACATATTATTTGGTAAATATAGGAAATGTGTTTATACGATGGATGATGACAGTGTTGATATTCATTCTGAATCGTGGTTTGATGAAACAACCTCTAATACCGATGGATCTGATAATGAAGTTATAATCAATAGAAATAACTATGAATATCATGATTCAAATATATCCAACATTGAGATATTGAACATGGATACGTTTATGGATAAATATGATGATAACAACAATGATAATCCTGATCATGATTCAAAATCATCAGTTCACCAAAGAAATGCAAATGAGATGGATTGGGCAAAGAGTACAATTACAACTAGTCGTAAATATGTTGCTGAGTACACACATGGTAGAATTAATGCATTGACGTTGTTTTGATAATTAATAATGCTATAATGTCAGTTTTTGCTAATACATTCTCTTATCCCATGCTTCATCCTGTATGAAACTAGCCAACACTTTAGAACCCGTCTGTAACAACGGATGTCCAGCAACCGTTTGTAAAAACTTCTCCAATCCTTGACGTCTTGTCTCAATGACCTCATCTTTATACCTGTTTGTAAACATCAATTTCCCCGGTAGACTTGGTATGAGAACCCTTGAACTCTCCTGTTCCAACATCGATTTGAATTTCTCAAAATCAGAGTATCGACGACGTACAGAAGATTCTCGTAGTCTGAAAGCCGGTAAGTTTGTTCGACATACAATCTCATAATCTGTAAACATCTTACCTCCATATCCATGTGTTCTTGGATTAATCACTTCAATCTCCAAAAAATTCTCTGGTTCTCCATAGAGTTCGTCAAACGATTGGCCTTTGGTCTTGTTGTTTGCAAGGGATTCGTTGATCTCCGATTGGAAAGATTTAAACTGTGGCATTGTTTGTGTGTAAAAAAGGTCACACTTTGTTGTTGTGTGCTGTTCGATCAACTCTAAATATGATTCGATTATATGTAAAGATAATTTTATAATTGTAGGGGAATTTAAATCTGGGCTGTATAATAAAGAATCGAGATATTCCCATTTTTGGACATTTTGAATGTTTTGTTTGTTTTTTTGGTTATGACACCCACAAAAATTGTACAGGACATTTTTGAAAATATGTCCAATGTTGACGTAAATTTATAAATGATCATCATGAACGAGAAAGTATATATATATTTACGTTGAGCGTGATATAATAAACTTTATAAATGTTCATATGACTTTTCTGGACAAATCACTATTATAAATCATATAGGACAAAGTATTAGGACAAAGACAGATATAGACACATAAAGACAAAATGGATGAAAATATCAATGAAAACTACGAGTATCTCGAAGATCAACAGATACTTTTAGACCATCACAGTAATAATAATAGTCATAATACAAACAACATCGGTAATAACAATATAAACCATCAAGAAGCTCATAATAACACGGCGGCTATCATAAATAACAACACTATGGGTGTCAACAATAACAGTAATAATATCAACAATGGAAATGCAGATTCAGTAGTACATCAAGGCAGTATACAACAGACAGGTGAACAACAACAAATGTTGGATGAAGGAGAATTAGACGTACAAGACGGTGAGGCTCATCATCATGATCTTTTAGAAGAAGATGAAGATCAAGACCAAGACCAGGAAGATATGATGGGAGATTCTGTATTTGCCAACGTTGGACAAGGTTTAGAAGGTCATTATCGTAATATGATGATGGCTTATTGGCAAGAGACGATAAATAACATTGAACATGAAGATCATGATTTTAAGAACCATCAATTACCTTTGGCAAGAATTAAAAAAGTTATGAAGACTGATGAAGAAGTTCGAATGATTAGTGCAGAAGCACCTATATTGTTTGCAAAAGGTTGTGATATCTTTATAACGGAACTTACAATGAGAGCATGGATCCATGCGGAAGAAAATAAAAGAAGAACTTTACAGAGAAGTGATATTGCCGCTGCCCTACAGAAATCAGACATGTTTGATTTCCTGATCGATATCGTCCCAAGGGAAGATGATAGACATGGACAACACAACAAGAGGCAGAGCGTTAATTACGAGAATACTGGGAACGATGGTTACAACTATCAACAACAGCAGCAGGGGGAGTAATCCTCGCATGTGATGTGTACAATAAACCTCTTTTTTCAGTTCTTCGTTTAATGTGTGATGTGTAATATATATAAATGATTGTGTTATATTAAGACAGTAGAACAGTCAAACTAAACTAGGACTGAGTCTTATTCTCCGCATAGAAGAAGTTGATTCCCCATGGCTCGAGCTTGTACTCCTCAGCATACTTCTTGAACCCACTGGCTGGAACACCGTAGCCCCAAGTTGGTCTATCGGAAGGAGCCTTTGGACTCGTCTGACCCAACTGTTTGCACAACAAGAAGACATATCTGTGCTTACCGGTGTTTGCTGGTGGGCCTGGTCCAACATATGACAAGATCTCATCACCTTGAGAAGACAAGTCCAACTCGCTTGTCTTGAACTCACCATCCGTGCATGGTTCCAATTTCAGATTACTCTGGATGAAATGAGCGTATTCAGACCATTTCTTGTCTGTTCTCGAAGGTGCATCTGGGTCTGTTAGGATCAGAGTGAACAAATCATCCGATGAGACAGAAGTTGATGAAGCAGCATCTTTCTCCTTGTTGTTGACGTTGGACAAGATGAACTGGAACTGTGGTAATTCCTGAGTGTCTTCAACTTTCAAAGAGTTACCCAAGGCAACTTCGTTACCGTTACCATAACTGACTTGTAGTAATCCCTTTGGTTCAAACTCAGGGACAACTTCGTCAAATATCTCATTCTGTTTCAAAGACTCCATGATCGATGAGTTGATGGTAAACAATGGTCTCAATGGCATCTTGATATAATTTCTAAGATTAACACGTTTGCTGGTTAGGTTTCTTTTCGGTGGTCTTGCAATAGAGAGTGATCTATAAGATATCAGGGATGCTGGAAGTAATGATGATGATGATGGTGGTGATGTTGCAATTGACTTAATAGGACTCAACGATGATTTGAATGAGTTATTGTACCTCACAATAGACATCAATTGGCTATTGAATATTGATATTGAGACTTGTGTGTCGCTTTATATAGTGATACCGGGTTGATGTTAATTTATTACACCGCAAAACAGCAAACAATATTTAAATCCAACTTATAATAAGGTCTCATTTTATATGCAACATCGGTACGATTAATTTATTTATTTCTGTCAGGGGGTGCTTGCGATTATGAAGCCCTGTTGCGCTTTCCGGTTTTAAGCGGAGTGAACCAGTTGAGCAATGTCTTTGTTTGCTTGTATTCAACCTTGGTCTTCGGATTTAACTATTGGATGATTTTGACTGTAAAATACATTGTCGTGATGACGGTGTTAAGGGATATAAAGCTATAGACATTGGACAATGGAAATTTATTTATACCTACTTGTCCATGTTTTGTGGTCTATGTCTGTTATTTATGTTTGTGGTTTATATACGCAAATGTCCAATGTCCAATTCATTATTCGAAGTTATATGCAGTTGCATATCACAGATCTTAGGTAGCGGGAATAGTGGCTTTTGTAAATGTTCGGGCAATTACTTCTTTTGGTGGTTTACCCCGGAAAAGTGCGAATTAATTGCGATTATATTTTTCACCGGAACGTCAACTGAGGACAATTCAAGTTATAATTTGTCTCACCCACCCCTTGATATAAATTAAAATATATATACCATCTAAGGACAAGGGACATTACACATCCGCAATGGCTCCAACAGACCCTGAACGCAACAGCTTCATAACATCCATCCACCTATCAAATACCAATGAAGCCGTGAGAATCCCAAACACGGAGATCTCCATCTCATACACTCATCTCTCACATATAACAGGCCATATCCAATCCCTTTTTACATCTCCATCTTCACCATTATTCGATGCTAAACGTGGTGATGCAATTGCCATCTCCTTACCTAACTCATTGGAACTGGTTTCTTTCTTCTTGGGTATCACTAACGCTGCTAGAGTCGCTGCTCCTTTGAATCCAAACTATAAGAAGGATGAATTTGATTTCTACTTTGGTGATTTAAAGGCTAAGGCTGTGATTGTCCCAAAGGACACTCATAAGCAGAGACAATCTCCATTGGTGCAGTCAGCAATCACAAATAACGTATTATTGGTTGAGACATGGTACGATTTGCGAAGACAAAGAGTTGAATATGCGGTGTATCATCATTCTGATGCATCAGACAAGTCCCTTTATGAATCAACACATTATCCTGTCTTTGTGAACAATTTGAAAAGATTCCCAGGTATTGCAACTGCTGATGACGTTGCAATGATCTTACATACTTCTGGAACTACTGGACGTCCAAAAACTGTTCCATTGACCCATGCCAACATTTCTCGTTCAATGGCAAACATTGCAAATACGTATCATTTGACACCGGTTGATAGAACATATGTCGTTATGCCATTGTTTCACGTTCATGGGCTTATCGGAGCGTTATTGAGTACTTGGAAGTCCGGTGGTTGTAACATCATCCCACCAAGGTTCAGTGCAAAGCAATTCTGGAACGATTTCATCAGCACAGGTGCCAACTGGTATTCTGCAGTGCCAACGATCCATTCGATCTTGTTACACACTGAGCCTCCAGCTGTCTTGCCAAAGATCAGATTCGTTAGATCGTGTTCTGCTGCATTGGCTCCTTCAACGTTCCATCAGTTGGAGAAATTTATGAAGGCACCAGTTTTGGAAGCCTATGCAATGACAGAGGCTGCACATCAGATGTGCTCAAACCCATATCCACCATTGAAGCGTAAGCCTGGAACCGTTGGTCCAGGCCAAGGTGTCGATGTGGTGATCTTGGATGAAGCTGGTAATCTGTTGAAACAGGGTTCCATTGGTGAAGTTTCCATCAGAGGCTCAAATGTGACCTCCGGTTATGCCAACAATGCAAAGGCTAACGCCGAGTCTTTCACTGAGAGTGGTTATTTCAGAACAGGTGACCAGGGATTCTTGGATGAAGATGGATATCTCAACTTGACTGGTCGTTTGAAAGAGTTGATTAACCGTGGTGGTGAGAAGATCTCTCCGATTGAGTTGGATGGAGTTATGCTCTCCTATCCAAAGGTGAAAGAGTGTGTTTCATTCGGTGTTGCTGATGATCATTACGGTCAAGTTGTACATGCTGCTATTGTGCCAAAGGACTCAAAGGAATCAATCTCTGCTAAGGAAATCCAAGAGTACATGAAGACTAAAGTTGCATCTTTCAAGATCCCAATCAAGTTCTACTTTGTTGACAGTTTACCAAAAACTGCAACTGGTAAGATCCAGAGACGCAAGATGGAGGCTGTCTTTGCAGCTAAATCTAAGCTGTGATAAATCAATATACACATGATCTCAATACGTTTCATAATAGTTTACGGTCATCAATTCATTATATAACATCTATACTATTTACAGTTCATTTCTTCTTCTCGTCTATTAGCCATTTCCAGACAACCTCTCTCTTTACCGGATCTGTTTGCCTTCTTTTATTAAACCACCATCCTCTATTGTTGAACCAATTGTTCTTACTCTTATAAAGATCACTTGTCAATGTCTTTGAAGGGTTTTCACCTGGTGACATCAACGTCAATTTTTGTACACCTCGTAGCGTTTTGAAATTAATCGATGTAATAACCATTGCAATAACAGTTGATGCAATCATAACACCTGCAAAACCATAGTAAGATTCTTCGATAAAATTCTTTAGATTCATACCATAAAATGCCGGTAAAAGTGTAGCCACGGTAAATCCCAATGTATAAATAGTGACTTTTAATTCAAATAACATCAATGAGTTTCTATTGGCATCCAATATGATGTTCACAATCTCCTCTGTGCTCTTGATATCGTTCATTAAGGATTCAGCCTGTTGTACAAACTCATCACATTGTTTATAATAGGCCTCTAGAAGCATCTCCACTTCGTTGAAATCAACACCCTCCGGTTTCCTCGTCGGTTCAACTTTTTCCGTAAGACAGAGACCTTGGATATCTTCATCGTTATCCAACAATTCATCCAGAACGTCTCTAATCAACAAAGACTTCTGATAAAATGCAGTCAATGCCTTGCTTCGTACAAGCAAATCTCTCAGTTTGTCTCTATCCACCTGGTCTTCTAACTCAGCCAGGATCAACCCACAGCTCTTGAGATGATGCTGTAATTCGGTCTCAAGACATGACATCACGTTGATCAGTATACTTTCAAGGGCACGGTGTTCATACGGCTGTTTCCATTCATGCCCATGTGCCTTCAGCTTAGACTCCAAATCGTATACAAACAGTCCTAATCTGGAAGCTGCACTAAGATCAGATGTATCAAAAATCATCACCGTATCATTTCTAACTAGGGCCTTTATGTGCAGTAAATTCACCAGGAAACAGTTATCCTTGATCACTATCGAAGGTATCACATCGATCTCAGAAGTGTCGATCTTCCTGAGGTCTCTTGGATAGAGCTTATGGTATTGGAGGAATTGCATCTTGGGGAAATGCTTCGATACTGCTGTGACATTTCCGTTGGAGTCAAGTACAGTACAACTCACATACGCATCGTTTGGAGTGATTGGTTTGACAATCTTCAAGGCATCTGGGAAGCTGGAGGGAATGAAAGTGACTGGTTTGGAAGGAGGCAGAGTACCGGTGATCTTTTGTGGGTTCAGTGGTTGCTGCTTTTGTCGTTGTTGCTGCTTTCCTAGCTTTGTAGAGAGCTGAGATAGCACAGATCTGGTTGAGATCGGTGCTGTGAACGCTGGCCTTGAAAGCCGCGTGATCGGTCGAAGCAGTAGCATTGTGAATTGGAGAGTAGAATGCTGAGCTGTCCCGGTTGGTTTGTTAGTTCTGGACCCTTTAGGTTAAGATGATTTAGACCGTTATGGTGCCACTCTACCTTGCGCTGCTTGTGTGCTGTGTAGTGCAAGTCATTTTTGTTAAATAAATTTATCCAGGTGAGTTCCGAGAGATCTGTCCTATGGCACGTGATTGTATCACCGGCACTTCAAACTCTGCACCCGTAGAAACGCGGTCGAGTTCCCCAAACGGTAAGATGAAGCAAGCAGCTTGGATTGGCAATTGCAGCTGGGGGACAAGAGAGCACAGCAAAAGAACAATTCACTGCAGATTGTAATAAACAATCATTTAAACACACCCACACAAACAGGCAAACGCAGTACACATACCAGCTCAGTATCCCTCGTCACTACCATAGAGGTCTGTCATATCCGATACTTTCTATAACAGAGCACAAATACATAGGGAGAGTAAGGCAATCAGCACTACTCACAGACCGGGCGCCTTATCGACTCCAGGCAATAACCACACGACAGGAGAGCCATATGAGTACGAGTGGCACAGCGGCAGCAGCAGCAGCAGCTGGCACGGCCCTCACCAGTGGGACAAACGACTCGTCTGTCAGGGGAGGTGTTCCGATGGACAGCATCGACAGCAGGATCATCGCGTTCCACTGCTCCATACGGAAACTACAGGTGTTCCAGACACAGCTCAAGGCTCTGGTTATCAAGACAAAGGCCCACAAGGACGATGTGATACCGCTGATACACACCCTGGTGGCAATATGTATCGGTATAGTCCAGGTACACGACGCTCTCAAGAGACGTGTTGAGACTATTGATAAACTGGAAGGCCTCAAGGACCACAGAAGGGTGGTCTCCAATGTGATCAACACTGCTGCATCCATCAGCTTTGATTTGGAAGACACGGATAACTCCACGGTACCGTACACTACGGATAAGAACTACACGCTCCTTTTGGAGGAACTTTTTACAACTTGTGACAATGCACAGACTATTTACCAGGCAAGACTTAAACAGATGCTGTTGGAGAGAGATTTACAGAAAAGACCGGATGCAACGCATAAACCAGTACCGTTGGACGTATCATCGTTCTTTGAACTATTCGAGCCCTTTGAGGCATTGAATGTATCTCAGCTGACAGTGAAACCATCTGAATTGGACTCATGCCATCTGAAAACTTCAAAGTTGTTCCTTGATTCATGCTCAAACATTTCTAAAGTCATTGGTGTTTACTCTACTCAGCTGAAAAAATATCAGCAGAACCCAACAGAGACAAATTTGAAAAGACTGCCTGCTTGGACACTTACAATTCATCGAATTCTCGCATGTCTCTACAAACTCTCTGAACTATATGCCATCATTAGAAGATTTGGAAGAAATTTTTATTTATCAAGAGTACAGGACTTCAACTCTGCTAAGTTACTGCATAAGAACCCGGAATGGGTTAAATTGTTAAAAGATTGTGATGAATACTTTGTCAGCTCGAAGAAGAATGAACTTGCCCTAATGATTTTGTCAAAGTCAACAAGAAAGGGAAATGTATTTGAAGTGAATCAATCAACGGTCATTGAACTTTCAAACATATTACACAAGACTCATTCAATCGTGGATCATATGATCATCTTATTGAAAGAATTGATTAAACATTGTGAATCACAAAAAGTGTCGTCATCATTAGCATCAACTCAAAAGAGACAATCGCATATAACTAGACAACCTGTACCTAAGATAAAAGCTTCTGATCCCAATAGATTAACCGTTCTGTTTAACTCTGATAATAAGGAAATATCTAAACAGGAGACATTAACTTCTGAAAAGGATAAACAGAACAAAGATCGTTCACCAACATCGCTGAGAAGAGCAGGATCTCTGACAGCTGCCACAAGACAAAGATCTGGAAGTGGTACATTGCTTGGTGGTCGTCCAAGATCCGGAAGTAATTCCTCTCTCACTAATTCAAACACTGGAAATACAACAAGTACAGTCTCATATACATCTCCTACAACTGCTAATCGTTCGAGATCAGGCAGTAATGCTTCTTCAAGCTCAAACTCAAGCATCGCAGCACAACTCAGTGTTCTTAGAGAAGGTGCCGTTAGATCACCATCGAGTATCTCAAGGTCACCTTCAGTACAACAGAGGCGGCCACAATCTGTATACATGTCGAGTCCGGCGTTTGATATCAGATCTGAATTGAAGAGACAAGAAAGGGCAAAACAACTTGCAGAAAGTAATAAACCCTCAAATGACACCAGTGCATCATTGACAGCGAGATCGGCAAGAGGAAGATCATCATCTCTCGGTCAACAATCACCAGAGGAGAAGTTATCAATGATTAACGCCGCAGCCGCAGGCGCATTAGCAAAGACGCGAAGACCAGCTGTTGTTGAGAGTGTTAGACATTCATCTTTGAAAACTCAATCGGAGCTTATAAGAGAAGGCAAAGTTCCTCCATCTAATGATAGACACGAACAACGCTCTATGAGAAAATCATCATCCAGATCAGCTTCCAGATCACCTTCTAGATCACCTTCTAGATCACCACAACATAAGAATAACAATAGCAACCTCCCTAATATTGGTGAGTTAATGATATCTTCATCTCCATCGATGGACACTGTGATGGACTCTCCTGAACTAAAACCGGCAACTGTGATTGTTCAAAAGCCGAAAGCTGTTAAACCATCACCTGTTGTCGTTCCAGAAGTTGAAGAAACAAAGACATTGGATCCAGGGACATCACCACACTCTACGTCTGGACCATCATCGTCTATCGAGTTTAAAATTGAAGATACAGACTTGGAAAATTTTGAGTCTCCATTATATCCTATTATTGATGGAGATGAAACTGAAGATGGGGATCTACCTAGTCCTATTCAACTATCTCCTGTTCTTGCTTTGGGTAAAGGTGATATTACACCAACCAAAACACCCAATGATTCATCAATGTCTCATCTGGATGTTTCTTCAACTGCAAGACCATTATCACCATCTCATTCACCTTCTATTAAACCATTAATCAAGGGATCCAAGGATATTAACTCCAATGTTTCAAGTATCAATACTAAACCAGATTCGATTGTTACGCCAGATTTGGTACAAACAGGTTCAACTTCAGAGTCAAGTTCAGAAGATGAACCAAAGGAGTCATCATCATCAACACCAATGGTTAATGAATCACCATTACCGAGTAAGAAGAAGATTGTCAAAAAAGTTCGATTTATTGGAGTCCCTGCATACGTTGCAGAACCTAAACCAAAGAGGAAAGGATGGTTATATCCACCAAGTTTAATGAATAGTTCTAAACCAAGAAGTACGTTGTCAATTGCAGCAGATGCATTACAACAGGAAAGATTAGCGTTTAGTTCTATCAAGAGAGGACATTTTGACGACGTTAATTCAAACGGTGGTGGTGGACATATGTCTGAACGTATAATGAGGAATATTTCATCAGGTGGTCAACAGAAGAAATTGGGATGGTCAAGGAAAATACGTGATAGGTTGTGATGACGTGTATATATATATCGTTTATAATAAACCGATGATTGGTTAATGTTTATATATCTGTAATTTATCAACTTCATTCTGCAATGCCTTTAAATCATCTAATAGATCCACCGTCGAACCTGAATTGTTGTTACTGTTATCCAATACTCCATATGGATTATTTGACAGTGGGATCTTTGGAGGTAGTATAGGATGATAATTACTAGTCTCATTGGTATTATACATCTGTTGTTGGTATGCGTTGCTCTGAGGCAGTTGATAAGCTGGAGATGAGACAGATCTTGCAGGAGGCACCGGTGGTGGTTGTGACACTCCACGACGTCTTGGAGGTGGAGGTGCCGGTGGTAGGCCCATCGGTGATGGTGATGGAGATATCGATTGTGGCAATGTATTCTGGAACCCCAATGGATTAGGAGACAATGATCTCTGTCTCGGTAAAGGAGGTGCCGGTTGAAATGCTGTATTGCTGTTGATGTTATTCATATTCTGATTATGTGACTGTTGCATCTGTTGGAGTTGTTGGAGTTGAGTGTCCAACGAAGGTGAAGCCGATTGTTCCTTGTTTACTGCTGATGGCAACGTTGCCATTGCCAGTTGCTCCAATGTCACTTGACGATCCATCGTTGAAGGAGAAGAAGCAGATCTTTGTCTTCTGGTAGGTGGGATTGGTGGAATTGGAGAAGGAGATAAGAATTGGTTGTTGTTGTTGTTGTTGTTGTTGTTATTGCTCTTCATCGAGCTCGACAATGAACCTGTCATTGAAGGAGCCAATGCCTGTGATGTATCGATGTTATCATAGTTTGGTGAGAAATATCCATTCATCATAGAGGACGATCCTGCTGGTCCAGTGTTGTTCATCTGTAAGGGTATACCTGGTCCAGTATGGCTTGGTGATAGCAGACGAACAGGACCCATGTGATTTGGAGCCATCATGGGCTGTGGAGTTTCCAAACTTGGAGAATTGTTACTTTCATTCAAAAATTCATCGTCAAAGAAGATCTTTGGTATGTTTGAAGGTGTTCCATGGATGAGGGCACTATCCACATTTTTGATGTTTTGGAATCTATCAATGTGCATATCTTTAAGTTCATCATCATCTTCATTCTGGGTGGGTAGTTGCTGTTGTTGTTGTTCTTGTGCATGTTGCTGTCTATTCTTTAACAGTTGATCCATCGGTAACGATAGATCAATTTTCACGGGTTCCACAGCTTTAGGTGCTCTTGACGGTTCCACAGAGACTTGATCAGAGAATTTAATTCTCTTTTCATTTGCAGATTTCTTCTTCTTCTTCTTTCGTGGAGTCTCACCAGTCATAAGCATCTGTGTAAATGAATCCAAATCAAATTTCTTGTTATCTGCATTGTTATTACCTTGTCGTATTCCATCTCCATTCATACCGTTAGAAGTAGTACCATTGTCATTGTCATTATTATCGTTATTGTCATTATCATCATTGTCACTATCATCACCACCTTTACCTCTCTTTGCACTCAGTATAGATTTCGGTTTTGGTATTGGAGCAGGTTTTTTGATCAAAGCTCTAATTGGTCTTTGGCCCAATATGGCATGTGATATAACACGAAGCAATGCAAAGAATTCACCAACGTTTAAACTTGTAATCTGTTTAAAGATATTACGTAGTAATACCCTTGTATTTTCTGGTATATCGAAATTTCTAAGGAATTTAAAAACATCTTCTAACCTTATGAGATTTGTACCTCTACGCACAACAATGTCATTATACCATCGTAGATAAGTCTTCGCTTCTTCAGCAGTAAGTTCATCTGCTCTAAGACTCAGAGGTATGCTGTTATCATTGTCATTGTCATTGACTGAATCAATGACATTATCAATATTAACCTGTGAATTGTTAACAGACCCTAATTGAGAAATAGGAGGCAACGGTGTTAACAATGAATCCGTTGATGCATTAACAGTGACCTGTTGATCATTAGACAGATGAGACGTTTCAGCATTATTGTTATTACTGTTACCGCCAGATCCAAATCCGAATGAAACAGGTGGTGGTGGTAGATTGGCACTGTCGTGTGCAACGCCCGTTAACCATTCGAAACCAGCAGACATGTTGTGAATTAGAGCCGCTGTCTTCTGTGGGGAGTGTAGTTATATGACAATGAGAGACAGGGAGAAAGAGGGATGGCTGGCAGTGGATTGGGTGTTGATCTGTATCAGTTTTAAACTGTTGGATCAATCAGTTGCAAGTCTGTACAATATTAATTGTTGTTATTTTGGCGATTTGGTCGTAGATACAATTGGTATTTTCGGGACAGGTAGGCCGCAACTGTGTGTTTCTTCTCCCTGCCCAGAGCGAGTGTTCCTGTCTAGAAAATATTCCGGGCAGAAGTTAGGCAGCCGCCAGTGAGCTGCTGATAGATGGTGGAATGTGGGTTTTAGAGGGAGTTAGTAGGGGGAGCTGGTGAGCTAGACAAAGAAACTCTAGGCTGGTCGTAAGTACACGCTATCGTTTATCAAAATTGTAGAAGTATATAACCTCTTCCTATTGACACTCCAATTAGTGCCATAATTATCAGACACAAAACTATGAGCTCTTTGGGATTCGGGGGATCAGACAGCGATGAACAAGAAGAGACTCTTGACCAATGGCGTAGAGCAGCACAACAGAAGAATAAGAAGCAGAAGAAAAGCATAGTACCGGTTGTTGATGAATCTGTTTTCTTATACGATGAGCATTATGATGATGACATTCAACAGAGTAAAACTAAGAAGTCAATCTCAACTTCTTCGGGCCCAAAATACATCGGTGGATTGTTGAAGGCCAAAGAAAGACGCATGAAAGATAGACAACGTTTGGATGATGTTAAAGTTGCTAGGGAGAGGGAATTGGAAGGTGATGAGTTTAAAGATAAGGAAGTGTTTGTCACCGATGGATATAAGAAGTATAACAGAGAGAAGGACATCGAAGATCATGATAACGATACTTTCATAAAACCACCTATCAAGAGAAAAAGGTTTGATACAAGTACAAGTTCTGTATATGTCAATGAAACAAAGAAAGAAGCTGAGACTATTCCAAGATCAAGGCTATTACCTCATCTTTCAAAAGAAGTCCTTGAAGGTTATAAAGAAAGATATTTACAGAGAAAGAGTACGAGAATGTCGAATAATAATAAATATGTATGAAAATGACTAATGATTAATGAATATAATGAATTTTGTTATATACTTATTTCGCCTTTGTATTTAACTGTAATCCATGCCATTCTGCAATTTCCTTTGCCAATATAGAATTAACCAATTTATGCTGTTTAATCATAGTCATTCCTTTAAATTTATCACTTGTAACGTTAATTGCAAACATTGAACCACAGCCTCCACTTATATCTTCAACTTCTAATTCTTGAGGTTCTAATGCCTTGTAAAGTTTGTTATATATCTTTTTTTCATAGTCTGAGAGTGGTATATTACTAGTGTTAACATTGGAATAAGACCTTAGTAAAAATGATTTGTTATAAGGCTTTGATAATAATGAAGTTGAAATTCTCAAAGGTGTTGAAGATATTGATGCAAATGATCTTAGCATGATGTCAGGTAGTACACTGCCTTTGAATAGAACAGTATAACTAAGAGTAAGCGATGGATCTGGTTAAAGCATTAATAATTGTTTCTTTCTCTCGGAACCCATCACGGGTATCAAGACCGGGGCTCGTAACTCAAATAATAGTCACGTGACTGCTATGAATAATATACTACTGTTTACATGAATATCACCAAGCTAAATTACTCTTATCATTATTATTATTATTACTATTAATATAACCATACATTGTATAAGACAGAATAAACCTTTGTTTCAGACATTGGCTGGTGCATATTCCAAACGATACTGTTCGATTCTTTCCCTTTCATCTTCACTGATACGACCAGATAGATAAGTGATGATATCCGATAAAGAAACAATACTAATGACAGGGATTCCATACTTTTTGGAAACAACTTGAGTTGCACTCTGTTGAGAATCAACAGTTCTCTCTTGTCTATCCAATGCAATAATTGTTCCAACAACTTGACCATTTTCATTACCGATTATTTCAAATGCCTCATTTATAGCAGTACCAGCGGTCATAACGTCATCAATGATCAATATCTTTTTACCGGTTAATGAAGCACCAACTATTGAACCACCTTCTCCATGATCTTTTTTTTCCTTTCTGTTAAAAGCATATGCAATTTTTTCATATTTAGATCCACCAATTTCTGCTAATTTTGCAGCAGTAATTGCAGCTAATGGTATACCTTTATAAGCTGGACCAAATATAACGTCAAATTCTAAACCTGATGAAATAATTGCAGTAGCATATGAAGAAGCTAAATTCGATAACAATTTACCAGTGCTGAACAGACCCAAGTTGAAGAAATATGGAGATTCACGACCTGATTTGAGTGTAAATTGACCAAATCTTAAAGCTTTAGATTCAACTGCAAGGTCAAGAAAGTTCTTTTGATAATCTTGCATTGTGAAATTTAAACAATAGTTTTATCCCTTATGACAAATGAAGATGCAAATATAGTAAGTAAGAGTTTGTCAACTCCCACTTTTGGTTCTGATTAATGAACGAATCAAGCACAAGTTCAAGAATAATTCGTGAGAGTTTTTATGAAGTGTTGTACTAATCAGTGGATTTTTGATGAATTTTTTATTGACGATGGTGATGATCCCTAACCTTCGCACATAGTTAAGCACAGTACAGAGAAACCTGAGAGAGAGGCAGCAGACGCTCTGCGCCATAAGGGAAAAAAAAATTGTTTAAGTGGTTTTTGTTTTTTCTTCTCCTTCGGTCTGGGCCGTCGGCAGCTGTGGATTTAATTCCCGATTGAGGTGTATGCTATAACTCAAGATCACGTGCGCTGTCACATGACTATATCATCATGCTCAGATCCGTACTGGTTTCATAATAACGACATCGCTGTCATTGTCATTATCAACACAGCTGTCAAAGGCCAGAAAAACAGCTAATCACAGGAACCAATCGACACAATGGCAGAATCCTCCAACATAGAGCTTCTGCCTATCCACAACAGGCGGTCTCACTCGCAGATCCCATCACGATCTGCTACTCCCTCAGGGAGCACCACCACCACCAATAACAATAACTTGTTATACAAAGTCACCAGTCCCAATGGCAGCACCAACCAATCGGAGTACAAGGATTTCCCGCAAAACTCTTTGCTTGGTGACACTACAGCTACAGAGACACCGGTCACACACCCGCTGAACGGCCAGTCGTCTTCGTCTTCAGGCTCACTTCCTCCTCATGACGTTCCACGATTTGCCCTGTTGGTGTTACTGTACCTGCTCCAGGGTATCCCTGTGGGGTTGGGCTTTGGCTCAATTCCCTTCCTGCTCAAGTCAAAGTTGTCATACAGACAAGTCGCAGTGTTCTCATTGGCATCGTACCCTTATTCTCTAAAATTACTATGGTCCCCTGTTGTTGATGCAATCTATTCTCGCAAATTTGGAAGACGTAAATCTTGGATCATTCCGATCCAATTCATCTCCGGTATGACTCTGATGATCCTTGGATCACAGATGGATCAATTACTGGAAAATCCAGAGGAGAATCTCACTAGAATCACATTGTCGTTTTTCTTATTGGTCTTTCTATGTGCCACTCAAGATATTGCCGTTGATGGTTGGGCATTAACCATACTTTCACCAAGTGCACTAAGTTATGCTTCAACTGCTCAAACAATTGGATTAAACACTGGATATTTTATGTCATTTACCATTTTTTTAGCTTTCAATTCTGCTCATTTTGCAAATAAATACCTTAGAGCAGTTCCAAATGATAATGGATTGATTACTTTGAATCAATATCTAGTATTTTGGGGTATTGCTTATAACGTTGTTACTGTATTAGTGGGGATATTTGCAAATGAACAACCTTATCATTTGAGAGGAGTTATTAAGAGAGATGATAGTACAACTACAAGTACAACAACAAGCAAACCAAACGTATGGAACTCTTTATTATCTGTCTATCGTTCAATGTTTCAAGTTTTAAAACTTCCTGCAATCCAATCTTTTATATTAGTACATCTATTATGTAAAATTGGATTTCAGGCAAATGAAGGTGCAACAAATTTAAAACTATTGGAAAAGGGATTTGCAAGAGAAGATCTTGCGATTACTGTACTTATTGATTTCCCATTTGAAATAATATTTGGATATTACTGTGCTAAATGGTCAAGTGGTGATGATCCATTAACTCCATGGTTATATGCATATTTGGGTAGACTTATGGCTGCAATGTTAGCACAATTGGTTGTTTGGTCATTTCCTTCAGAATCTGTTGCAAATGGTCATGAAATTTCAAAAGGTTATTTCCTCTTTGTCATTGTACAACATTTATTAGGCTCATTTATGTCAACTATACAGTTTGTTTCTATTAATGCATTCCATACCAAAGTGGCAGATCCATTGATTGGTGGAACTTATATGACAACTTTGAATACAATTTCAAATTTAGGAGGTCAATGGCCAAGGTTTGTTGTATTAACCATGATTGATTGGTTTACAACTGCATACTGTGATATGAAAGATACCACTACTATTCAAAATTTTGCCATATTAAACGAAAAGGATAAAGAACTTTGTAAAGCTCAAAAAGGTCAATATACCATCGTTAAAGATGGTTATTATACGACGAATTTGATATGTATCTCCATTGGTATATTGCTCTATTTTGGTTGGATAAGGTCAAAAGTTAGACAATTGCAAAGCTTACCAACTTCATCGTGGAGAGTTAAAGATAGTACTTAGATATAGAACCTTGGTAATATATAGATGAATATACCAATGTACCCTGCAATCAACCCACTGATCTTTTCCAAGAATGAATGATAATGTATAGAAGTTATCAATAACATCCACCACCAAAGACTCAACAGTATAAGCATCATCAGCGTAGAACTCTTCAACACGTGTAACGTTAGCCTTATGACATGCCCACTGCTAAGCTTGTTCTCAGTATATTCTCTCTTCAGTCTATGGATGTCTCTGAGTAAGACACCTCTTTCAACAAGCTCAAACCACAGGATCAGTGAGCTATGGACCAACAAGAACACATGACCACTAGGGTCATGGCCTCCTACCCATGTTCCCTTTGACTTCCGACACATCATACTCCCGATGATTGCATCCATATCGTTAGCAGAAGGATATCCTCGCTCAGCATCATACACACACTCTCCACCCGTAAACAAGAACACTCTATCCATCAACGGTAATCCAAAGAACCACTGTGTAAAGAAATACCACCATAGAGTACCTATACTGATTCTCAACATACCCTTTGCGTTGAACCTGTAGTGCTGCACGAAGAAATATCCAACAATAAGTAGCGTCCATGCCCATCCTTGTTTGACGAATATCACATTCAGAAGGTTGTACTTGTTTGTATAATAATTATCAACATCACCCATTGTGAAGTGTAACAGTTGACCTAATAACACTGTTAATGGATAAAGGATAACAACAAAGAGTTCAGCCAATGTCAGTTTGGAGGATGTTGACAGTGTTCGAAGAAACCCATGTGCTGCTTGTGTATGTTGTATGTATATCAGATGAGAATATTCGGGGCTCATGTTGTTGGCTATAATCTACGGAGTACTAATAGTATAAACAGTAGTAGTATTGCCACTAATTATGGGTTTATGCAATTTGATAAAGACCGCGATGAGCTGTCAAATTATGTGCGGGTGAGGAAGGGATTTCTCGGAGCTTTGGTATCAACAAACATTAGACATTAAACAGCAGTTTGAGTACAAGCTCTGGAGAGGCTTAAACCGTCATCACAACACACACAGGTATTTATATACACATCCAATGGAGCAAGAACAACAACAGCAGGACCCGCTGCCTACGCGCTGGGAAGTCGAGCTTGAATTCGTACAGGCACTCGCAAACCTCCAGTATCTCAACTTTCTTGCACAGAACAAATATCTCGAGAAGGAGGAGTTTCTGAACTATCTGAAATATCTCGAATACTGGGCCGAACCCCAATACGCAAAGCATCTGGTATATCCGAACTGTCTACATGTGCTGAAGCTTCTACAGAGTCCTCGTTTCAGAGAACAGATACAAAGGCAAGACGCTGCGGGCATACTCATGAACGATATGGTTAATAGATGGAAGGAACCACAGTTGACGTTTGCCCCAACGCCCATTGGCGAACAGGAAAAGAAGTTGGCTCATAACATGAACGGTGATAAAACTGCTTCTCCATCGTCTGTCGGCACAACTGCTACAACAACTGCAACTACTATTGCTAATGATAGTAATAGTGCAACTGCTAATAATAATAACACTACGCTCAGCACATGACGTTATATCATTCAGTCGTTAAAAGATACATGTCTCTCTATATATCAAACTTCTCCCTCAATTGTAGTCTTACATCTTCATTATCCAAATCAACATTATTCAAAGTGCCCAATAATTGTTCCATTTTTGTTTTATTCTTTGAAAGTCCTAACACCCTCAAGAGTTTTGTAGCTTCAACGTTCAAATACTTATCACGTTCATCAACATGTTTATCCTCCATTCCCTTTATACCACCTTCTTCTAAAGGTTTTTCAAATATCATCGTTATTCGTTCAACACTTTCGAATAATTCAGACGTTTGTGAGATCAAATAATAAATCGTTTGATCCAAAGGTGCCAATGATTCCAACATTTGAGATATTTCTAAAGTCAATGCACTTTGAGGATTCTCTGAAAGGAATGATATAGATTCTTTATATATTTTTAACAATCGTACAATCTTCTTAGCCTTCTTCAACTGTATAAGTAAGTTTTTCTTGATGATTAATTGTGTAGTGATCTCTTTATACATCGAATTAATCCTGAGATCAAGTTCAACGTTCTTGACATCTGCTTTCTTATCCAATTGAATTCCTTCATAATGCTTTAACCGTATCCATCCTTCTTCGCTTAGATCATTCGGTACGTTTAATACGTTTCTTAATGCATATAGTTCGAATTTGTCAAAGTTTTTATCGACGCTATTTTCCAATAAAGTCTCCAATTTTGCCGTACCCATCTCAATCTCGTTATTATTCGATTGTTGTGATCCTCCTTCAGGATTTGTCATTATTATATCTTCCTCTTCTTGTACTTCGTTATCATTGGCAGCATCCTTATCATTTGTCCTTGACTGCTGCTCTGGCTTATTACCAACTTTCTGATCTAGATACGTCTCCACAGCCTGTGTGCATTTGTACATGACCCCATTAACAGCGTTTATTATGTCATCGATCAATGCGATTGGTGGATATCCCAAATGTTCTGTTAGGATCTCTATTGATCTGGTTGTAGGTGCTGACATCTTGGACCAAACTATAATACAAAGGCAGAAAGCAGTCAAGGTAGTGATGGCACACTCAGAGTCTTACTATTCTGAATATAACCAGGTAAGCTATCTATATTCTTCTTCCTTTATTTGAAGTTTGATGTTTGATGTTTGATGTTTGTTTGTTTACAAAAAATAATGAAAACAATATTTCCATGACAACGCGATATTTAATTCCGACAATTTTTACCGGAATTGGAGGGCACAATGTAATACAAGTAGCCATAAGCTCATCGTGCATCAAGTATCATCTCTTCAATATACAATCACCTTCATTTAAGACCGCACCAGTTAATTTCTACCAAATGCTACGGGTTCTCAGATCTTCAAGGAGAAACTTCTCTTCATCATCAAGACTTCTGGACAAGAAGTTCAAACCTCTTGACGGGTATCCATTAAAATGTGGATTGGAGATCCATTCACAACTACGAACTCCACACAAGTTATTCTCACTATCTGATACTTCGTTCTTGCAGGAGCCAAATTCAAGGATATCATACTTTGACGTTGGCTTACCGGGGACTCAACCACTGTTGAACGCGGAAGCTCTTGTCCTTGCACTCAAAGCTGCTGTTGCATTGGGATCGAAGGTTAATATCAGTTCAACTTTCGACAGAAAGCACTATTTCTACGGTGATCAGCCTCTTGGATATCAAATTACACAACATTATAGTCCATATGCCCATGGTGGTGAACTAAGACTTTACAAGAGAGATGGAATCTCTCAAGATGAGAAAATTATACGCATTGAACAGCTACAATTGGAACAAGATACTGGTAAATCGGTATATACAGAGACAGAAGATAACGTTGAACCTTTTTCCAAAATCGATCTAAATAGAGCAAATGTTCCACTTGTTGAAATGGTTACGAAACCTGATTTTACACATCCAGATGAAGTGAAAACTTTCATCAAGAAATTTCAAAATCTATTAAGACATATGGATATATGTTCTGGAGATTTGGAAAGTGGTGCAATGAGAGTAGATGTAAATATATCCATCTGTGGTGGTGAACGTGTCGAGTTAAAGAACCTTTCTACAACGAGTGCTGTGATAAGTGCCATCAAACATGAATACAAAAGACAAGTTGACCTCTTAAAGAACGGTGAAGCCGCAGTACAGGAAACTAGAGGATGGGACGGTAAAAGAACTGTTAGGCTTAGAACTAAAGAAGATGCATTGGACTATAGATATATGCCAGATCCAGAGCTTCCCCCAATACTTCTTAGTGAGACCATAGAGGAAGAAATAAGATCAGAATTACCAGATACCCCTGATCAGGTCCTTGACTCGTTATTATCTCCTCCATATAACCTATCGTTAAAAGATGCCACGATATTGACGTATGATTTGAAATTGTTAAAGTATTATTACAAGTTATTTGACGTATCTGTCAATCAAAACGGTGTGGACCCGAAGACACCTGGTAATTGGTTGATCCATGAACTGTTAGGTACATTCTCGAGAAATAACCTCTTGTTTGATCCTGATTATATCCCATTGAATACATTGATTGAACTTATGAAAACTGTTCAAGATGAGTTCATATCGAATTATAGTGCCAAATTACTACTACAACATCTTTTCAGCAATAAAGATGATACAAAGAGAGATTTGAAAACTGTCATTGAGGAATATGGATTGAAGAAGATTGTTGATGAAGACATTGATCAAGACGAACTACAAACCGTATGTAATGGAATCCTCAACGAGCAGCAAAAGACAGTAAAGAGTATAAAGAAGGGTAAATTGAATGGAATTAATTTCCTCGTGGGCCAAGGAATGAGAGCATCACAGGGAACGATAGACTCTCACGTATTCGAGGCAAAGTTCAAAGAACTTTTATGTATATAGGAATAATAATTATTTATAGCATGCAATATTATGTTATGTTACATAGGTCTATGTATATAATAATCAGTCAGACTCTGATTCTTCATCTTCACTTGAGTCATTCTCATCGACAACTTCTTCTTCACTTCCAGATGCATACTTTGGAATATCATCAGCTGTCACAGTTTCAACTTGTTTCGTATCTATTGGTGCTTCATGTGCAACAGGGACGTCATCATCAGCGAATACAATCTTCTTGTTTGGAACCACCGGTAATGATTCACTTTCACTTCCTGGTTTTATAAGAGAACCTTCCACTGAGACGACTCTTCCTGAACTATGAATAGCCTTAACTGTGAATTTTAATTTTCCATCGATTGGAATCTCATTTTCATCGATCCATTGACCCAAGGATTGTGATTTGACTTCTTCTTCTTCTCCTTGAGACTCTGATATCTGTTCATCTGCTTGGTTTGGTATGAATTGCCATGTTTCAGGGATGTTACTCTTCTTAATACTGGCGTTAAAAGTATCGTTTATCAAAAGACCAATATGAGATGGAGATTGCATATAAATTAAGCCTTCAAGGACATCACCGACCTGAGGTTTCCATACTAGGAAGTCAACCGATATCCATAGGAATGCAAATGGACTATGTGCATTGATTTTGGCAATTACTTCGCCATCTTCTGTCAAATGTTCACCGCTCAACTTAACATTATCGTATCCTATAACGACACCATTAGCTTTGGCAAAATGTTTCATAAGCATAGGGTCCAAATGTTGTGATTTGATACCTTCGATCGGTTGTTTCAGATACGATGGTGCAAGGGAGACATATAGCGATGAGTTGATCTTGTGGAAGCACTCTGAGAGTCCATCTTTGTTCAATGGGTTTGTTGATGCCTGTGGAACAAACTGTGGTTTTCTACGTTTTGTGTTCTGCTGTGAGTCTGAGTTTGATCTTTTTCTGACCTGTGACATTGTGTGGTGGGTGTGTATGTGTGATGGAGTGATTGGTTGTATGGTCTATGCTGCCCGGGTTGTGTATCAATGCACTGTCCTCTCGAAGACCTTAATTTCAAGCTTTTACGCCCTTTGATTAAAATTTTTATAGCGATGAGATGAAGAAAATAACAGTAGCAGCCGAGATTAAAAGAAAAAAAAAATCAGAAATTAAAAAAAAAAAAAAAAACCTCGACTCGGGGGTGCAAGAATTCCGCGATATGGAATATTCCAGATTGAGTTAAACATACTGAAGGTATAAGCACTAATAATACACTACACTAAATCGAACAACTTTGTATGTTCATTTGCGATACAATTTTATTACGAGTTGTACAGGGGGAGCACACTAACGACCCCGCTCTTTAATCGAAGAACTTTCTAGTGGATGATGGGCCGAAGAGGGCAAGTCTAATGGCTGGAAGAGACTCCTCAGAGAGCAATTTCAATCTCTCCTCCAAGGTATTATCAACGTCAATCTTACCAGAACCGTTGGTGAGCACGACACCGCCTGCAATCTCACTGCTCAAGAATTCCTTGTCGTTGATGGTTGCATCAACAGGGAATTTAGCCTTCTTTTCAAACTCTGCTTTTGCAGTTTCTAGGGCCTTTTGGGCAACTTCAACGTCTTGTTCACGAACTTTGATGGAAACTTTCTTCTCTAATAATGAGAGCAAACCTTCTTCAATCAAACCAGCAAGCACTGGTTCGTACTTTGCAGCGTCTTTGCTGATGGTTTTCAATTCAGATTCGGCATCTTCAAAGATTTGATCCAAGACTTGTTCTCTTTGAGAAAGAACTTTTAATCTTGTCTTGTTGGCAATGGTAGATTTTGTAATCTGTTGTGCAAGGGAAGCCTTCTTGGTCTTTTGTTCAAAAAGGGCATCAATTGCTGCAATTTCTGAACGTACAATGTTTGCCTTTTCAATTTCATACTCTTCATCGGCCTATATATATGGAATAATCTGTTAGTGTCTATCTATGATAATAAAAATACGAGTGGAATAATAGTAATATACGCACCTTTAATTGGATCTCTTTGGCTTTCTCATCAGCCTCCTTCTTGATGAAGGATTCCATCTTTCTCAATTCATCGGCAACCTGTTTGAAAACATGGGTGTTAGTAAAGCGGTTCTATTAGGGTTGTTGGGTATTGCATTCTTATCCCTTTTGGATTAGGGACAAGGGGAGGAATAAGAAGAGCAAAAAGGGTTTACACCCTGAATATAAGACACTACCTACCTGATTGTCACTAAGAGCACGAGCAGTAGCCATCTTTATCAGTTTTATCTGTTTGTGTGTAGGATTAATATGGCTCTCCTTGCCTGTGTTGATAATTGACTGTATAAAGAATAATTGATCGTAATTCAATTATATACCAAAGGCCAGTAATTTCTCCCTCAGTTCTTTAAATTTGGCTGCTGCGCTCTCTTTATCTCTCGCTGCGGAATTATAATTAGCTGGTGTTCGGGTTTACCCGTATACACGTGAGCATAACGTTTCAGAGGTTTGGTGATAGATTTATACTCTGTAGTCACGTGCATCACAAATTTTATTTATATCGGGTATTATTCCTGATATGGACAATTTCTGTATTTGGACGCCAATGGCACTTTTCCCAAACAAACTTCAAATTATCTGCTTGTTTGTTTGTTTGTTTTGCTTGTCTTCTGCCTTTTATCAGCGGCCGTATGCACTGTGCACCGTTAGTTATACAAATATTCTGCCATGAAAACTAAAAAGAAGGGCAAACAATTTTAATCTGGCTACCATAACCAACAACTCATCGTCACATCACAGAACACGCCACACGCACAAAAGATGATCTGTCGAAGCAAGACATGTGGGTTCAGATGGGTGTGGACCACGGTAAGGCACCAGTCAACCAAGGTAGAGCCGCCACGAGTCAATCCCGTGGGGATCCAATATCTATCCAAAAGATTAGATGAGCAGATCTTTCCTTCTAAGTACAACGCAAAGGGGTTATCACAAGCAGTCTCAGAACATAAAGAGACACCAAATAACGAAGATCAAAGACTCATAGACATATCAAAGGACTACCTCCAAAAACATGGGCTTCTGGGTAAGAAAACAGGAATAACTGAACCCATCAGCTTTGAGCTACCCGAATTGCAAGGCAATGACCTGGATGAACATTTTAGGAGAATCGCTCTATTTGCTAGCAACCCTTATCTTCGGTATGCTAATGAACTGGCCGCTGCACAGCTCAAACCACCTCCAGAGGAATTTGTATTCAAATCAGGATGGTATAAATACGTTGAAGGTGAAGAGCCTGTCAAGGTCAAGTATCCCCAGGGTGATGCATTGGTCTTTGACGTTGAAACACTGTACAAGGTTTCTTCATATCCCATAATGGCTACTGCTGCGACGCAGGATGCCTGGTATTCATGGGTCTCTCCTGTGCTAACCGGTGAATCCAAATCGTATGAACATCTCATACCACTGAACACCCTGAGGAAGAATAGGGTCATCGTGGGGCATAATGTCAGTTATGATCGTTCAAGGGTACAGGAGGAGTATGAACTAGCAGAGTCAAAGGCCTTTTATCTAGACACGATGGCTCTACATATAGCTGTCTCTGGTATGTGTTCTCAACAGAGAATCAAATGGATGGAGCATCGTAAATTGAAGAATACCGAAGAGATTGATGACGACGAAGTGAAAGACTCTGAGATCAACGATCCTTGGGTTAACTACAGCTCTCCAAACTCTTTAGCTGATGTCACAGAATTCTATTTCAATGAAAAAGTTGATAAGAAGATCAGAGATACTTTCTCTGAGACTAATATCCAGATAATTCGTGATGATTTCCAAAATCTAATCAAGTACTGTGCAAAGGATGTATCTACAACGCACAAGATTTATTGTCATGTGTTACCAGAGTTTTTAGAAAATTCGCCACATCCGGTATCATTTGCAGCTTTGAAATTCATGGGAACAGGTATACTACCAACAAACAAGACTTGGAATGATTATATAGAATCTGCTGAGTCATTGTACCAAGAGTCTCGTGCAAAGATTGAGAAAAGTTTGACAGAGTTGGCTGAAGACGCTGTTAAACTATGCAATGACCCAAAACATTTTGAAAATGATCCATGGCTAAGGCAATTGGATTGGAAAGTTGTACCACAGAAATTTACAAAGGATGGAGAACCTTACAAAAATCAAAAATTACCAGGTTATCCAGCATGGTACAAGGATCTATACAACACAAAGGAAAAGAAACTTTCAATCACAACAAGAGCAAGAATCACTCCTTTGTTATTAAAATTGAAATGGGAAGGATATCCTGTCATTTGGAATGATCATTACGGTTGGTGTTTTGAGGCCCCATCATCCGACTTACTTGCCTTAAAAGAGAAGAACTATATTCATGAACCGAATTTCTTAAAGACTCTGGGTGTTAAAAAGCCAACCAAGAAAGATTTGGAAAAGGCTAAAGAATCACCAGAGGCAAATGCTAAATTGTTGATGGAACAGACAAATTCTGATGTTGATTCATTCTTATCGAAACCCGAATTATCAGATAAAGTTTATTTCAGAATCCCTAATAGTGTTGGTCCATTGCATAGAACATCTTTACTATTATCCAAAAGTTTTGGGAATGCATTTGAAAAAGGTGTATTAAACTCTGATAATCCAACTGCACAAGAAGCATTACAGATGAATGCCTCTTGTAGTTATTGGATCAGTGCAAGGGAACGTATAATGTCCCAATTTGTGGTTCATAAGAACAAAGATTATAGTATAATACTTCCTCAAGTTTTAACAATGGGTACCATAACGAGAAGAGCTGTTGAAAAAACGTGGTTAACAGCTTCAAATGCTAAAAAATCAAGAATTGGTTCTGAGTTGAAATCAAAAGTTATCGCACCTCCAGGTTATTCATTTGTAGGTGCTGATGTTGATTCCGAAGAGTTATGGATCGCCTCATTGGTAGGAGATGCAATGTTCAAGATGCACGGTGGCACTGCTATTGGTTGGATGACACTTGAAGGTTCAAAAAATGAAGGAACAGATCTTCATTCCAAAACTGCCAAAATCTTAGGTATTGGAAGAGGAGAGGCAAAAGTTTTCAACTATGGACGTATCTATGGTGCAGGTGTGAAATTTGCTACAACTTTACTAAAGAGGTTTAACCCTGATTTCACTGATGAAGAGTGTAAAATTCGTGCAAATGACCTATATGCTGAAACTAAGGGTAGTGATGGTAAATATTTCATCAATAGAGATAAGCATAAACTTTGGTATGGAGGAAGTGAAAGTGTTTTATTCAATGCATTGGAAAGAATTGCACAAGAGGATCATCCACGTACTCCAATATTGGGCGCAAGTATAACAAGGGCATTAATGGCCAAATTTCTCAATGCCAATTCATTCTTACCTTCAAGGGTCAATTGGGCCATTCAATCATCTGGTGTTGATTATCTTCATCTTTTATGTGTTTCTATGAACTATTTGATCAAAAAATATTCAATTAATGCAAGGTTGTGTCTTAGTGTTCATGATGAGATCAGATATATGGTCAAGGATGAGGATAAATATAGAGCAGCCATGGCTTTACAGATCTCTAACATTTGGACACGTGCTATCTTTTCAGAGAACCTTGGAATGAAGGATCTTCCACAATCTTGTGCCTTCTTCTCAGCAGTTGATATTGATCATGTTTTGAGAAAAGAAGTTGATATGGATTGTGTGACCCCTTCTAATCCAACACCAATCGAACCTGGTGAGTCTCTTGATATCCATCAGCTGTTGGCTAAAGCTGAGAGTTCATTGGGTAATGGTAAGAATTTCAAGTTGAAGCAGAAAGTTCTAGTTGACAAACCAATAGTTAAAGAATCAACCAATGTTGATAAAGATCATTATTCTCTTGAAAATATAAGATGGAAGGAGATATATCTGAAGATGCAGACGACTGATAGTAAAGAAGAATTTAAGCAGTTATGTAAACGTTATCGTGAAGATGTCAGGGCATTGGAACAACAAAGACGTCGTGATTATGATGAAAAGTTCTTTACAGATTCTCCATCAACAGTTGTTAAGAAAGAGGTTAAGAAAGCTGCTCCGGAGTCAACTGAATCAAAAGATGTTGAATACAGAGATTATAAGAAATTGGGTGATTCAAGAAAGTATAATAAGAAGAAGAAACCATTTAAGGATTATTCCAAGTATCGTCGTACAAGGTTAGGTACAGAGATGGAGATTCAGGGTTTACGTGGGCAGTTTTCATTTGTTGATGGTAAATCAATAACGAATGCACCACAGGCTTCATACAATGGTTCGTCTAATAGTTTAAGCAAAAGCAAGGATAAGATAAGTGTTACTAATAGCGTTGGTCGTTATGATCAATTGCCATCTATTCATGAACTGGAGAAGACCACATTACACTATTCAAATACTTTTAAATTTATTGAACCATCTAACATGATGATGAACAATGATAATAACAATGGTAATCATATGATGACTAATAACGGTATGATATTGGACAACGGTATGAGATTAGTTACAAGTCAAAAGGGATTTAATCCAAGATCAACGGATGATTTTTTCAAATCACAGAACGAAACAGCTGTTAATGTTAGAAGAACAAGAGGGTAGACAATGTATATATATGACGATGAACGGTGTGTGTTATTACTCTATGGACAATGAGATTATAGATCTGCATTTTATGCTATGCAAAGATCACTAATGTATAAGTATTTAATGAATGATGATATTATTACTGATACGGCTACGTCAGAGTGTAACCAGCTACTAGAAATTAGATTACGAAGTTATACTAGACTACGTATTATAATCATGACATTTGAACTCATAAGCTTAATTAACATTACTTGATTAGTTTATTTCTATATAATAGCTAAAGAAGAAGCAGATATGTTCTTTCCTCCTTCTTGCTCTAATTCAAATGGTATATGTTTATATAAGCCTTGATGATCTCCATTCTATTTCTTTAGTAAATTATCCATCGTAATTATTTATTTATATCATTTTCTTAAATTTAGTTTATAAGTTTTAATTTTAATTTCATTTCATTTCACGTCATGTTATATATAAAGCATTCTCAATTGTTATTATGAACACCTTACAATGACAAAACCTTCTTCAAAGCTCTGATGATGGTTGGTGGGTCTGGGAAGGCAAAGTCCTCCAATTCCTTAGCGTATGGGGTTGGGACCTCAGCACCGGTAACACGTTCAACTGGAGCATCCAAATGGTCAAAGGCCTCAGATTCCATGATTTGAGCACAGATCTCAGAACCAACACCAAAGGCTGGGAAACCGGCCTCCACGGTGATCAAATGGTTGGTCTTCTTAACGGACTCGATGATGGCTGGGACATCCAATGGCTTGATGGATCTCAAGTTGATAACCTCAACAGAGACACCGTGTTCCTTAGCCATAACCTCAGCAGCCTCAAGGGAGAATTGAACGTTTCTGGAGTGGGTAACGATGGTGATATCTGTACCTTCTCTCTCCACCTTGGCCTTACCGATTGGCAAGACAAAGTCTGGGGACATTGCTTCTTCTGAAACCTCGAAAGTTTCACCGTAAAGCAATTCGTTCTCCAACACGACAACTGGGTTTGGATCTCTGATAGCAGCCTTGATCAAACCTCTGTAATCCTCTGCGGAGTATGGAGACACGACTTTAAGACCTGGGATAGCAGCGTACCATGCACTGTAGTCCTGGGAATGTTGTGCACCGACACCGGCAGCAGCACCGTTTGGACCTCTAAAGGTGATGTTACATGGTTGGATACCACCAGACATGTAATAAGTCTTTGCTGCAGAGTTGATGATCTGATCGATAGATTGCATTGCAAAGTTGAATGTCATGAATTCAACAACTGGTTTTAAACCTGCGAGAGCAGCACCTGTTGCTAAACCTGTGAAACCCATCTCTGTGATTGGAGTATCGATGATTCTCTTTTCACCAAATCTATCGAGAAGACCCTTTGTAATCTTGTAAGCACCTTGGTATTGGGCAACTTCTTCACCGATGATGAACACTTCTTTATCACGGTCCAATTCCTCGGCAAGAGCAGCGTTCAATGCATCTCTAACGGTAATTTTTGTTGTTGTTGGAGTTGTTGATTGGTTACGCACAGCAGTAGCAAACACTGTGTTGATGGCAGTGGCCTGGGAGACAAGGGCACGTCTGTGCAATTGTGCGGACTTTGAGACCTGGGCAAACATGGACATTGTGATCAGAGAAGAAGGAGAACAGCAGCTATGCTTTGAGGTTTGTCTTGATGGAATTGAAAGAGAGTAAGAAGAAGGGGAAAAAGAAGGGGAATTAAAGGTTGAAGAGAAATATTAAGGAGCTGAGAGAGATCAAGAAAGTGGGTTTATTATTCTGGCAAAGAGCTGCACTGAGGAGCGTGGTGGCCGTCGTGGTCGTGGTGGGAGGAGAG